>CAUYQV010099412.1:0-101515 GCA_963574575.1 Galagoides demidoff | reverse complement strand
TAAATGTAGAATATAAATGTCTTAACACAATAACTAAGAAAAAGACATGAAGGCTATGTTAACCAGTTGGATGAAAGTATTTTAAATTGTATACAGAAACAGTACACTGTACCCCATGATAGTATTAATGTACACTGCTATAATTTAATAAAAAAAATAAAGCTCTTGGTTTTGGAAGCTTCTGTAGAGGGAATTGGAGTTGGGTAACTGTAATAGGCTAGCAGGTGTAAGTATGGAATCTCAGGGTTGACTTGCATGGGAGCAGGCTCTGGAGGGTCTGCAGGTTTGAGCTGAGAGATGTGACTCCAGAATGAATTTCCCAGCTTAGCTGCAGTGGCAATAGTAAGAATGACTTGAAATGGACCTTTCCACAAAGGTTATAAGAGGTTTGTTTGTCCAGGGGGATCTTTAAGCAAAATCGAGTCACCAGGCTGCAGAAGTACAGTCCCTATAAATTGAAAGGTGGAGTCTGGGGGAGGTGCATATTTGCATATTCTCTAAGAAGTTGGGGAGTTAACTCTGCAGCTAGCAAGGGAGTGAGGACACTGAAGTGAAAGGCAACAGTAGGACTGAGGCCCATACAGGAGTTCAAAGGTGCTTAGAAACAAAAATGCTTGAGGTGCAATGCAGTCTGAAGACAGCATAAGGGAGGAGAGATAGCCAGCTTGGTATAACTCTAAGCAAAGTTTTGTAAGCTGATGTTTAGAAGTTAAGTGAGCTTTTTCTATCTTCCCAGGGACTGGGGTGATAAGCTGGGTGTCACTTATAAGAGATACTCAGGGCTTCTGAGGCATGTTGAATAATTTGAGATGTGAAAGCAGGGCCACTGTCACTTTGAAGAGAAGTGGAGAGCCCAAAGTGGGAAATATTTCTTGGAGAACTCTGTGACTTTAGAGGCTCATTCTGTTTTGGTAGGGGAAGCTTCTAGCCAATCCCAAAATGTATCAGAGTTAAAAGATATTTATATCCTTCATGTGGAGGCGTATGTGTAAAGTCTAACAGCCAAGCTTGTCCAGGGTAATGACCTCAGAGTTGATGAGTAGGAAGGGAAGGAGGGGCTTAAGGTGGCCACAAGCATTGACTTGTCAACAAATAGAACAATCCTCAATAATTTGTTTCAATTTTCCTTCCAAGTTCTGACAATAAAGGAGTGAGGACAGGAGGATTTTTAAGAGTGAACTCCCTATGTGAATTGAGCTGTGAATGGGACTAATACCGTCTTCTTGTTGGGTAGGTGTGACAAATTTGCCTTTATAGGAAAGCCAGAGTCCATTCCAAACAGCCTCTGCTTATATAGGTTGGGTAGTTTCTTCAACAAAGAAGTTTGGGGACAGTGGAGGGAAAGGGCTTGAGTGAGCTGGAAAAGGAACCATTATAGCCCATTTAGCCTCCCTACCTGCCCTGTTGTTTCCTAGGACCTCGAGAGACTGAGACGGTTGATATGCCCTGCTGAGAATAACAGTGATTTGCTTAGGTAATTTAGCTGCCCATATGAGTTGTATGGTGAGTTTGGCATGTTTGATACTGTCCTGAGCAGTGAGAAGTCTGTTTTTTCCGGATAGCTGCATGAGAGTGTAGATTATGACAGGCATTCATACATTCAGTGTAAATGTTATGTCCTTGCTCTTTACCTAATTGTAAAGCCTTACTCAGGGGGATTAGCATTGCCTTTTGAGCAGAGGTATCAGACAGCAAAGGAGTGCTCTCTGTTGTCTGAGTGGTTGTGACAATAGCATATCTTGTCCTGTAACAACCATCTTGAATGCAGCCGCTCTCGTTAATTTACCAAACATGATCGGGAGAAGGGAGTGGGGAATCAGAGGTCTGGTCTAACTGCAGCAGATTCCTCCCAAATCTCTAGACAAGAGTGTTCCGAGAGCTCAGGAGAAATGGAAAATAAGGTAACAGGGTTTAAGGCTGAACACAGGAGAAGAGTAATGGAAGGGTTATTTATAAGGAAGGCTTACTACTGGATAATATTGTTGGAAGTTGGGAAGTAATGATCTGTGTTGTTTAAGATGTCAAGAGCCTAATGAGGGGCATAAAACTGAGTTGGGTGTCTGTAAGTCAGTTAGCTGCTGCTTCTTTTTTTTTGGAGACCAAATCTTACTATGTCACTCTCGGTAGTGTGCTGTGGCATCACAGCTCACAGCAACCTCAAACTCTTGGGCTTATGAGATTTTCTTGCCTCAGTCTACCAAGTAGCTAGGACTACAGGCATCTGCTATAATGCCTGGCTATTTTTTTGTTGTAGTTGTCATTGTTAATTTTAGCTGACCCCAGCTGGGCTCGAACCCACCAGCCTTGGTGTATGTGGCCATTGCCCTACCCACTGAACTACGGGTGCCACCCAGTTTGTTAGCTTCTTGGACAAGGAAGCTTGTGGCTGCCACAACTTTCAGACAGGAAGCCCATCCCTTGGCAGGGTTATCCAAATTGTTAGAAAAATAAGTGACAGATTTGAAATCGGGTCTTGACTTTTGTCCTAATATTCTAAGAGCAACTGCTCCCCTTTCATGTATATAAAAATAAAAAGGTTTGTGAAGGTCAAGGTCAGAAAGGGCTAGAGTGGGAGCTTCTCCCAATGCATGATTCAAGCTTTTACAGGCATATAGAAGAGGGTACTTCCAATCTAAATGTTCCTTTCTAGGCCTCAAAGCTGGCGGTTGGGATGGTGGGGAATTCAGCAATGAGCCAGTATTGGGTAATCCATATGTGAAAGTAACCTGTTAACTCCAGGAAAGCTCCTTTTTGGTTGCTGAGGGATCCATAGAAGAAATAAGTTGTTTGTGCTGGGTCGTTATAGCTCACTTTCCTAGAGAGAACCCCAAGTAAATGTCTGTGGGTTGGTTAATCTGAGCCTTTCCTGGTGAAACCTGGTATCCTTTATCCTAAATGTGTGAGGACAGTGATAGTGTTATGAAGTGAAGTAGAGTGGTCAGGACTGCAAAACAGGAGATTAACAACATACTGGAGAAGTGAGCTACAGGTAGAGAAAGTGTAGACAGGTCCTGGGCTAAAGTCTGTCTAAATAGGTGGGGGCTGTCTCAGAACTCCTGGGACAAGTGTCCAGGTGAGCTGTAAATGATTTTTCAGAGTCAGTCCAGGTGAAAGAAAAAAGGTCCTGGGAGTCAGGAGAGTGAAGTATAGTGAAAAATGCATCTTTGAAGTCAAGAATAGTGAAAACTTGAGTATCAGGTGGTATAGTACTAAGCAGAGTATGAGGAATGGGGACCACTGGATGTCAGGGGATAAGAGCTTCATTAATAATGTGCAGCTTCTGGACAGGCAATAGGAAATGCCAGGCTTCCTCACTGGAAGGTGGGAGTGTAGGGAGAGTTGGTTGGGTGAGGGGGTCAGACCAGAGACATTAGTAATGAGGGGCTTGAGTCCCCTGAGGTCATGTAACTTAAGAGGGTATTGAGTCCTGTGGGGGAACTGGGTAAGATCTTTGAGGGAGATAGAAATGGGGTATTTGTGATGTATTTTTCCTGAGGTGCTAGTGTCCCACACCTCAGGTGGCACTTTTTGAGATACCTTAATAGGTACGGAAATGGGGAAGGGGGAAAAGGGGAGGGTCTGATAATGCTTTTCTTAAAAACCCAAGGAAAGAGACTGGAGAAGTCAGGAGGAGTTGTGTACCTAATTTGACCCTCAAATTTGTCAAATTTGACCCTAATTTGATCTCTTCCTTACAGTGGGATGCGGCAATTGGGAAGCACAAGAAAGGAGTATATAAGAACTTGATCTCCCAGTGTGCAGAGGAGTTGCACAGCACACAGGGGTTTCTGTATTTTCACTTTCCACTCTGATAATGGAGATAGGCAAGGGAAATAGGGGTCCTGAAAATTCAGGAAGAGCAGAGTAAATGGCCCCTATGTACAGTAAGAATTTAATTGGCTTGCCTGCTACAGAGAGGGTTACCCTAGGCACAGCCATTTTGATGTAGTGAAATGGGGCCAAATCTGGAGCTAGGGCCAGTTAGTTGGACTGAATCAGCCCCAGAAGATCCATGAGTATGGAGGGAGCTGGTTCAGGGTAGGGGCAAGGGATCCAGAAGGCAGTGCAATCTGCTTTCTTAAGAAGAAGGCATCTGTGCTTCCAATGCCCTTCCTTGCAATGGGGTGCCTGGTCCCAGCAGCAGTGCCTGCTTCCTGGGGCACACCTTGCTCCAATGCCTTTCTCAGTTGCTGTTAAAATAGATTGTAGTTCTTGGAGCAGGCATTCTCCAAATGCCTTCTTGCCTGAACTTCCAGGGTGTTCTGGAAAATTTCTCCTGCAGTGATTACCATCATTTGGAAAACTTCCCTCTGTTGGAGGGCCTGTTGTTAGTCCCTCCACCTGTTTTCCTCCCTCTCTTCATCCTGTTCTTAGAGATCTAGAAAGCCAGGTATAAAAGCTCTATTTGTGGGGTCTGGGGCTCCTTTCAAGCTTTTGGAATTTGCACTGAATATCAGGGACTGGGAGATGAAGAGCATGGCTAAGATAGTTTTTCTCTTCCTGGTATCCGTATCTAGATTAGTAAGGTAGTGGAATGCCTCAAACAATCATGAAAGAAAAAGAGCTGGGCTTGCACCCCGGTTTTGAGTAATTTCTTTAACCTTATCATAATTTATGGATTTAGCAGAGGTCCTTTTCATCCCTCCCATGAGTGAGAAGAGCATATAATTGCACCTTTCTCTATGAGGAGACCCCGTTGGTAATCCCAGTTTGGATGCTATTGTGAAACCACCATGGAGCCAACTGACTAGGCATAAGGATCAATAATGTAGCTGGGCGCAGTGGCTCATGCCTATAATCCCAGCACTCTGGGAGGCCAAGGTAGTTGGATTGCCTGAGCTCATGAGTTTGATACTAGCCTGAGCCAGAGATCTCATTCTATAAAAATAGCCAGACCTTATAGCAGGTGCCTATAGTCTCAGGAGGCTGAGGCAAGAGAATCACTTGAGCCCAAGATTTTAAGGTTTCTGTGAGATGTAACACCACAGCACTCTACCGAGGGTGACAAAGGAAGACTCTGTCTCAGAAAAAAAAAAAAATCAACAATGTACTCCCTACCTTTACACCAAATACAAGCCTCTCCTTAGTAGTAGCGCAAGTGGAGAAAATTACATGGATAACTCTCCATGACAGGTCATAGGAAAAGGGGAGATATTTGAATTATTATTTTTTTTATTAAATTATAGCTGTGTACATTAATGCAATCATGGGGTAAAGTATGGTGTTTTCATATACAATTTGAAATATTTTCATCAAACTGGTTAACATAGCCTTTATGTCATTTTCTTAGTTATTGTGTTAAGACATTTATATTCTACTTAAGGGATCACCTCTATGGTTTATCTTTCAAGGGTGCATTTAACATTTCATAAGAAATTCAAGTTTCCTGGTGTCTCCTTTATATGATGGGCCTTCAGTCCCTAGATAGTAACAATCACTGTACATGAAAGCAGTACTTTCCCCCTCTAAAATACTCCAGGGCTCTCTAATTTACCACATCCACCCTAAAACACTGCTTTTTCTTAACTATCTGGTCCCTGTGTACATTTGAGCCCAAAGTGGGTCAGATGAACTGAGCTGTCTCCTCTGCTGATGCCCTCTGATCTAGAGCTACCTGCCAGGTTAGTACAGAGGGAGAAAGCCTAATGCTTAAATGACAAGGTAAGAGTGGTTTTAGCCAAGGTGCATTTGTACCACGTAGAGAGAAAACTGTGGCTTTTCATTTACTTTTAAATCCTTCTCCCCTGACCAACTTGAACTTCCTGACCCAGACCAGCAAATTCACCCTAAGCAAGAACAGCAAATTGCACATCACTTGCTGACCGGGGAGGGCTGGAGCAGAGCACCTGGCTATTTTCATGCAACCCCCTGCCTGTGTTTATTTCTGCCTCTTGGAGGAAGCCTTGTTAGAGAGGACAATTAACTCATCAGCTACTATTAGGAGGGCCTGGTGACTGCCAGGTTTTTCTGGGAAATGGCAAACCTCTTATTGCCCTTCCCAGAAAAGCCTTCCTCCTGCCAGGAGGCTGTTTAATCAGAACCACAAACAATCGTGAATAAGGGGAAGGTACTTGTATTAAGCTGCCTTTCTCCTGTAGTGAACTTAGTGATTGCAGGGGAAAAACATAGAGCAAATCCTGCGTACATCTCCCTGGGGTGCAGAATCTGACTTCCTCCCACAGTGGGAGAACAAGCTGCTCTTGAGTTTTCCTTAGGACTTCTCTTCAGTACTAAACTAGATTCTCTTGACCATCCTCTTAATGACCATCCTCTTTATATATTCAGTCTGCATTACATAATTATGTTGATATGCATTTCTTTTCAATAGAGCCTGCATTAATTCCAGACACATGCATTAAACATCTTCCCCCCCTCCTCTCACTACTATCCCCAAAGCTAATTCAGTGACCTTCTGATTTCTGTTTTGATGTTACTTCCCTCAATCTGTTCACCACCACAATACCTAGAGTGATATTAAAAAAAAAAAGTTTATGTTCACCAACTCTCTCGGGAATTTTCCATGGTTTCCCATGGCATTTAAAATATTTCTTTAGCTTCTCAGTTTCTCATCATGCCCTACCACACCCTAAAGCTTGACCTTCAGCCCACCCATCCTTCAATTCCATCTCAAGACACTGTTATCTGTACTCATTTTCTTCATCTTTTAAATCCTAGGAAATATAAAATGTCTTCTTTTCTCAGTGCCCTTGCACATCTTTGGTTTATTTAGAATTTTCTTTCCCTCTTTACTTGACTAAATTCTCCCCAGTCTTCAAATTTTGACTTTTACCTCTTTTTCTCAGAGATGTCTTTTCCAATCTTCATAGAGGTCTTCCCTCACCTATGTTCCCCACAATATTATCTGCCGCAGAAATCAGGTCTTTCTTTCTGTCATTTTCCTTTTATTTAAAAACATATATTTTTTCATGTGTATTTATCATAAACTTTATTTGAGTAATAAAGTTGATTCTGTTTTAGATCATTATATCCCTGACACCAAGGACACAACCTGGTACACAGCAAGCACTCAAATATTGATTAATTGAATGTTAGAATAACTAGCCTGTTGGCCCAGCAGGTAAGAAGTACATGTCATAACCTAATTACCAACATTCAGCACAGTGCTCATAGAAAAGGGCTTTAATAAATACATAACCCAGTCTGATCATTTCTAGCATGGCGTAGTAGGTGTGGAAAGAGCATCATCTCATTCCTCTCCAGCATAAAGATCAGGGATAATAACCCTATAACAACAACAACAAAAAGAATAAGTTAGACCAAATGTAATTGGTCATAGCTTTACATGTGTATGATACTGAACCTTCAGAATTAAGACTCTAAGATACAGGAAAAAACTATCCCTTTTTAGGCTTAGTCAATGAAAAATGGACAGTTATATGCAACTGTGATTTGCCAAAATGGGCATGACTTAATGCTGATACACTGAGTGGGGAAACTCAGCAAGGCCTGTCTACTCGGATTCCTTTTGGAGTCCCAGCATAACATTCTGGTTTCTCTGACCTTGAAGAGTGAAGGTGAGGGGCTGGAGGACAGAAGAAAGAAAGGAAGAAACTACTTATGAAGCTTGTTCTGAGGCATTCGTCACTCTGGCATATCATTTTCTGAGCCCCCAAAATATATTGGTCATAATCCAGTAAGGAGACAAAAACATACCTATAATGTGAAAAGGGAATGTCTAACACAAATAGTTACTAACTAGTAAATGGGTATTAACTGCTAAGGGGAGTAGAGAGAACTCTGAATACATGAATCATAGAGGAGAAACGTTTGCAGGGTCCTACTCCAATATTACAAAGCAGAGTGAGGAAGGGTGGATTTTGGAGCTGAAAGGAAATTCTTTGATAATTATAACACTTAGTGCTTGAGAGTGCAGATTGTAAGGGTATAGAACTGCCTGGATATGAATCAGATATAGGAGGTTGAATTTTAACTATACTTGTAGGCCTAAATAAATCTAGCTTGTAGCAAGAAGCACAAATACTATCATTAGTAAAGAGGATGCTAACTCTCTAGTCACATATTTCCAGAGCAGAAGAAACCCAGTCATGTGGGGAAGGAAAGTTGTATTTGTTGGTGAAGTTAATGACAGAGGACTTTATGATGGGTAAAATAATAATAGCATGGAATCAGAAAACTTTGGCGCATAGCTTTGTTTCTGGTGTTAAACAATTGCCCAGTCTTTGAAAGGAGACTCTACCTCTTTGAGCTTTGTTCTTTTATGAGTAAAATATAGACATTGATACTAATTTTATAGAGCTTTCTTTTGATTTCAGATTAATGTAAGGGCACAAACAACTAGGTTATAATATTTGCATTTCTTAGGTAGAGTCTCTCTTATAGCCATGTCCCACACCCAAAAGGTGTGCCAATACCCTTACAGTGTGCCCATTATTGGAAGCACACGAATCCCCTCCCCTCCTCTCTTCACTTCCTCCCTCATTTTTCCTTCCCTCAACTTAAAATGAATTGAGTTTTCTCTTTTGTGGGCAGGTATTAGATTATCTACTGGCTTCATATTAGTACTGAGTACATTGGACATGTGTTTTTCCGTTCTCATAATACTTTACTAAGAAGAATGTGTTTCAACTCCTTCCAGGTTAATACAAAAGACATAAAGTCACCATCTTTTTTATGGCTAGGTAGTATTCCATGATATACATATGGCACAGCTTGTTAGTCCATTCTTGGGTTGATGGGTATTTGGATTGTTTCCACACTTGGCAATTATAGATTGACCAAGTGATAATAAACGAACTATTGCAAATGTCCTTATGAGAAAATGATTTTTTTTTCCCTTCTGGGAAGATGTCTGGTAATGGGATTGCAGGATCACATGGGAGGTCTAATTTGAAATCATTGAGGATTCTCCATACTTCTTTACAAGAGGCTACATTAGTTTTCAATCCCACCAACAGTGTTCCCTTCTCTCCACATCTGCACCAGCATCTGCAGCGTTGAGACATTGTGATGTAGGCCATTCTCACTGCGTATAGGTGATATTCTCAGGATGGTCTTGATTTGCATTTCTCTGATCATTAGGAACAATGAGCAGTTTTAAAAATGTTTGTTAGGCATTCATCTGTTTGCCTTGAAGAAGTTTCTGTTCATGTCTTTCGCCCAGTGATAGATGGGATTATTAGCTCTTTTTTGGATAATTAATTTGAGTTCTCTGTAGATCCTACTTATTGAATCTTTCTCAGATTCATAACATGCAAATATCTTTTCCCATTCAAAGCTTGTCTATTTACTTTAATTGTTGTGCCCTAAGCTGTGCAGAAGCTTTTCAGTTTAATTAAATCCCATTTGTTTATTTTTGTTATTGTGATGATTGCCATGGAAGGCTTCTCCATAAAAATCTTTCCTGAGTCCTACATCCTCAAGAGTTTTTTCCATAGTTTCTTGTGGGATTTTTATTGTTTCATGTTTTAGATTTAAATCTTTTATCCATCTTGAGTCAATTTTTCTAAGTGGTGAAAGGTGTGGGTCAAATTTTAGTCTTTTATAAGTGGTTATCCAGTTCTCTGAACACCATTTATTGAATATGAATTATTTTCCCCACTGTATGCTTTTGTTAGATTTATCAAAGATCAGATGGCAATGAGGATCTTGTTTCATCTCTTAGTTTACTATTCTGTTTCATGTGTCTATGTCTCTATATTTGTGCCAATACCATGCTGTTTTGATTACTGTAGATTTGTCATATTATTTAAAGTCTGGTAGAGTGATGCCTTCAGCTTTGTTTTTATTACTAAGAATTGTCTTGGCTAGGCAGGGCTTTTTCCAGTTCCATATGAAACAAATAATTATTGTTTTCAGTTCTTTAAGGTATGATGTTGGTATTTTAATGGTAATTGCATTGAATCTGTACACTGCTTTGTGTAGTATAGGCATTTTAACAATGTTGATTCTTCCCAGGTAAGAGTATGGTATGCCATTCCATTTGTTAATGCCTTCTGCTATTTCTTTTCTTAAAGTTTAATAATCCTCTTTGTAGAAGTCCTTCACCTCTTTTGTTAGGTGTATTCCTAGGTATTTCACTTCCTTTGAAGCTACTGTGAAGGGAATTGTGTCTTTGATTAGCTTCTCTACTTGGCTGTTATTATTGTATACAAAGGCTAAAGCGGTCTTCTGGTTGAGTCTTTGGGGTTCTCTAAGATCATATCATCAGTGAAAAGCAAGAGTTTGACCTCTTCTGTCCCCATCTGGATGCCCTTTATATCCTTCTCTTGCCTGACTGCATTAGCTAGAACTTGCAGAACTATGTTGAAGAGTAGTGGCAATAGAGGACATCCTTGTCTGGTTCCCATTTTAAGTGGGAACATTTTCATTTTTATTCCATCTAGTATGATACTAGCTATGGGCTTGTCATAGATGACTTCAATCAGTTTAATTTATAGAGCTTTTTTAAGGATAAAGGAGAAGCTAGTCATTAGACAGCATGTCACACATTAATATTACAGGAAGTACTTCTGGGAATACACTTCAATCTTTTATTTGTATTTAAGCAGGAGAATATCCTTCCAAAGAACTATCCCTGTATAAAACAAATTGACAGAGAGCTGCTCTGGTAGAAGTGAGGTGGGAGTCAGGAAGACCCCAGTTGAGCATCCTCTTCATCAGGACACCTCTGTGCTTACTCTTAAAGGTAGACTAGGTCTAAGCTTCCCAATCATATTCTCTAGATATTAGATGCCAATTAGTAGGCCTTGTGACACATTTCTGAAAAATCAGATAGTAGGCTCAGAGAAAAATACAATTTTCAATTTAAGCAGGACTTTCAAGATAATGTTATCTAAGCTTCCTCCATAGCACTCATTTATCTGTGCTCATTCAATTATTTATTCAGCAAACACAGAGCTCCTGTTCTGTACAAAGAAAAGGAATAAGGGAAACCAGGAAAGGGAGAATTTACTATTTCTCTATCAGTTTTTTATTCTTTTCCAAGGGAAGGAAATAGATTGCAAGAAACACATAGGGCTGTATTTACAGCTGGACAGAATTACTGTGTGTTAAACTGACATGCTTTTTCATACTCATATCTTCTGTCACTCCCCCAAATATGTGTTATTTGTTTAATAAAAAGGACAGAAAATATCATGAGGAGGCCCAAACAGCTACATTGTACTCATTTTTGGTAAACCCCCAAATATAAGCTCACAATAGCTTATATTTCTATACTGTAAAGCTAGTTATATCATGGTAAGACTTTCGGAACCAGCAAGTGGCTCACAGTGGGGTGGAACCCTGTGTGTTTCAACGTGAACCTATGAGAGTTCAATGTTGGGATACACATAGCATGAACACTTGCTTTAAAAAAATGCTATCTCCTCATTTATACTGATCTTAGTCAGCATAAAGCTCAGGTTGAAAACTAGTTGGCAATTTAAAAAATATCAGTTATCATATTTCTATATGCTCTACCCCAGAGGTTTTCAATTTGGGGAGTCAGAGGAGGAATTTGCCAATGTGTGATAATATTTTTGGTTTTCACAACTGGAGAGGGAATGCTACTAGCATCTAGTGGGTAGAGATTGATGATCTTTTTAAACAGCTGATAATACATAGAACGTGTCCCCAAAATAGAGAATATAGCTGAAAATGTCAGTACTGTCATCAGGTAACACTGCAGTCTTGCTAACATCCCTATCAGATGTCATGGCCCCACTTATCCACCACTTGTGATATAAACTGGTCTACATTCTCAAGTGTGACTCTCAAAACAGCAACCTTGACATCCATTGGGAACTCATTAGAAGTTCAAAGTCTTAGTCACACTGCAGACCTACTAAATGAGAAACCCTGGGATGCAACCCAGTAATCTGAGTTTTAACAAGCTCTTGAGGTGATCCTAATGTGGGCCCAAATTTTAGAATCACTGTTCTAGACCCTGGTTGGAGGCATGAAAATACACATACATAATTACTCCAAAATTACGTGAGAGGATTACCACATAAGGAATGCAGAAATCCAGGCATCACTGATGTTTCAAAGACAGAATTACTTCTGAGCAGTGCTTGGGAAATAGTTTGTGGATTGATTGGAATAGCATAGTGGAATAAATATTGTGAAAAGAGAAAAGTTATGGTATACTATGGGAGGTTTTATAAAATAATAAGTTCAAGAAATAGGTACTTTAAAAGTAGTAGCAATTCAAAGGGAAAAATTGGAGTTAGATCATGCATCTTAAAGTTTTATGAGGAAGATTTTACTAATCCAAGTTAGTTTTAGGATGATCTATCTAGCAATAAAGATAATAGTCTTGCAAGACTAGAGAGTGATAACTATGGGCAAAAGAAGAGTGGTGTGTAATACAGGAGAATTGCTTGAATCCAGGAGCTTGAAGTTGTGAGCTAGGCTGACCCTATAGCACTCTAACTTGAGCAACAGAGTGAAACTCTATCATAAAAATAAATAAATGGCTCGGCGCCAGTGGCTCAATCAGCTGAGGCGCCAGCCACGTACACCTAAGGTGGTGGGTTCGAATCCCCAGCCCGGGCCCGCCAAACAACAATGATGGCTGCAACCAAAGGATGGCCAGGAGTTGTGGCGGGTGCCTGTGGTCCCAGCTACTTGGGAGGCTGAGGCAGGAGACTCACTTGAGCCCGGGAGTTGGAGGTTGCTGTGAGCTGTGATGCCATGGCCCTCTACCCAGGGACCCAGGGGGATGGCTTGAGGCTCCGTCTCAAAAATAAATAAATAAATAAATAAATAAATAAATAAATGAATGAATAAATAAATAAATAAATAAATAAATAAAGTTGCCTAATAGGAGAAGATATCAAGTACAAAGTTAATTTTTTTTTTTTTTTGGTGAGACAGTGTCTCACTTTGTCACATGTGGTAGAGTGCCATGGCATCATAGCTCACAGCAACCTCAAACTCTTGGTCTTAAGCTATTTTCTTGCCTCAGCCTCCTGAGTATCTGGGTCTACACCCACTATAACGCCTATTTTTAGAGATAGGGTCTCCCTCTTGCTCAGGCTGGTCTTGAACTCCTGGGCTCAGGCAATCCAACCACTTCTGCCTCCCGTTCTGGGATTGTAGACATGAGCCACCACACCCAGCCTCAAAGCTAAAATCTTTATGGAATAAATATAATACTACATAGCAACAACATTCTGTATTCTCATTTCTTTGTACTAACCACAGTACTCCATTTTACATAACTTTTCTAGAGAACAGAGATTCCTTACCCAAGTATGCAAAATGTAGTGTATGATCATACAATCACAAATAAAACTATCGTCGAAATCAGAGCTAACTATCACAAACTAAGCAGCTCAAAAGAGGGGTCTCAAGTGTCACTGTTCTGAAGGGGTCATAAGTCAGCCTCAAAGCAACAGAATGCTGATGGCAATCTAAGGATCAGGAAGAAGAGAGCAAGGTTAGGGGACTGAAAATGAAATGGTAACAATAGACCTTGTAATTTAGATACTTCCACCCTGTGCAGTATGGAGCATATGGAATGTTATCCTGGTCTTGAACCCACTGCTTCCCATAAGAAATCCACAGTCTGCTCAAGAGAGATCGTCACTTGGTTTGATTCTCTTCTCTAGCATTGAGATTGCTACCTCGAGGAAAGGTTGTTTTATTTTATAAGAGCTACAGTCATGGGAATTATTGTTCTCCTATCAAACCAAATTCTCCTAGCTAACTTGTTTGCTTGAACCTACATGCTTCCTTTCTTATGTATCTGTCTTATCTGTCTTTTATTATTTGAAGTAGTCTTTGGAGTTTCCTTATTTTTTTTCCTACACCAATGGAATATCGACCTTCTTCAATATTTCCTAATTTTCAAAATATTTTACCTTCTTACCACTTGGGTTGCTTCCCTTTTCATATGCTTCAGTTCAAGTAGGTATCTCTAAAATGAGGTTCCCAGAATTGAACCCAATATCTCAGATAAAATCTTGACATTATGGAAAATGCTATAATTATGGGTCTCTATTACTCCGACATCGTATTTCTTTTAATGAGCCCAGTCTGTGTACTTGACTAGTGACCAGAGTTTGGTCTTTATTGTTTACACTGGGGTCGTATTTCCTCAATAGCAATCGAAATGCTTCAGAAATGTCGGAGGCCTTTCCTGAGGCAGCATAATTATATTTCTTAAATGCTTTCAATTTCCCATGACAAGTTTGGAGTGTCTAAAGATGGCAAAGTGAAGGAGATAAATAGATTATTGATTGGACAGGCTTGTAATTCCTTAGCGAATTGGATTTAGTTTCTTCATTGAGATCAGGTCAACACCATAAATCTCCTAAAAAATCAATGCAATGGAGAATGCTGTAAGCTAGGCTTGAAGACATTTCCCTGGCTGCTTCAGGGCTAGAAGCTTGGCACCCACTCCAAAAATAGAGAGTGAGAAGGATTGGAAAATGATTATTTGAAGGACTCCAACATTGAGCATGTGAGTAAAGTTCCTGGAGGGAGTCAAAAGACTTGGGAACTCTTGGCTTGGCTGCTATCACATGTGACCTTGGGCAAATCACTACAGCATCGATCATCCTAGATGTTACAATGACATAGTTAGACCAGGAACAATCTAATGTCTCTTCTGAATCTCACAATCTGATTCTTAGAAGATCAGGACACCTATTTCTTAACTGGCTCTTTTGTCTTTCTAGAATTTTGAAGAAGTCTGTATATATCATGTTTTTTTTAAAAAAGCAGAAACTTGAAAGGAGATAGGGTAGTGTTTACATTCCTTCTCTACATTACAGATACAGGAGCAAGTTAAGCAACCTCTTTAAACTTTATTTTTCCCTCCTGTGAGGCAGATGAATTAAGTCTTACTTTATATTCTGTGAGCAAAACAGTGCCTGGCCTACCATAGTCACTCATGTCATGGTAATAATTATTTCTCTAGCAGAGCATGGTTTGCAGTAAGCTCATATCATTTTGCCCAGTTATTGACAATGACATGGAAGGAAGAAATCTGTAGTGGGTCTTGGGTTGTTCACTAGATCATGTGGTAGCTGTGTTTACTTTAAGCTGATATTCAGTTATTTTCTTTTCTTGCTGCAGACAACAGGTCTTTGTAGCTACAACCTCAGATTACCATATCTCCAAGCCAGTCCTGACAATGCAATTTGGTCTTAGCATTTAGCATGGAAACATCACTGTGTTATTATTCTTCCCACAGTGGTGTGTGGGAAGAAGTGATATGATCCATGTCCACATCTGTTCTCTTTTAAAAAGCTTCTTGAGTAATCTATATCTTTTTCCCTGTCTGCGTGGAAAAGAGCAAGATAACCTATAACAATCAACTTCAAAATTTGATACCTTGTCAAAATGAAAGTTGAGTTTTTGCTCTGACAAATCTGAAAAAATGTATTTTGCACCAGGTAACTCATCTCCGAGCAATTCCTCACGAACTCGGATGCCCAGACTCCGCACATTTTGCAATTTTGATGTTATGAAGTGCCTTGTCGTATATTGTTTCCAAACTACCTTGACTAGCACAGATAGCTACAGAAGGTAGGATAAAAATGGGGCATGATGGAGTGGGTAGGAACCATTGTAAATACATCCTGGCTTCTACAGTGAACCCATCTATCTCCATATTCATAAAAAAAAAAAAAAACTTAGATGGTATGGACATGTGAACAATTTCCATTGTCTTGCCTTAAACTCCAACTCAGTTTCCAATGAAACCTACTCAAAGCCTGATAAAACTGGGCCACCAGAAGGAGAAGTCAAAATTTAGAGAGAAAAATGATAGTGAGGGTGTTTGAACAGATGCGCTGCAGATAATTGCATTTTAAAGTTGTCTTTTTGGTAATTCCTCATTGAGATGCTCCATTTGTTTTACCATATTTATCCACTTTATTTATTTTGCACAAAAAAATACATAACTGTTTAAAGGCTTTGGCACAACTTATCATTCTAAGTCTGACATAGTCACAAAAGGCATTGAAAGAGGACACAAAAGTAAATTGAACTGGGCACCATGAAAAAATTAGAAGAAAATAGAGGATTAGAGAAGATAATGATGGAAGTAAATTAGCATCCAACTTGGTGATCATATAATTTCTCAGGAATTAATGAAATATAGTATCTAAAGTCTATATGATTTTTTTTTAAAATTTTCAGATTGATATGAGGGTACAAATGTTTAGGTTACATTATTTCCATTTCTAAGGTAAAGTTCAAGTTGTAGTTGAGACCTTCACTGGGGGCTGTGCTGCTGAACACCCTCACATTGTACACAGTAGGTGACATCCTGCCAATCACCCTCCTTTTCTTTCCTGTGGACTTGTGGTTGTTTATACATTGGTTTCATATTAATATTGAGTACATTGAATACCAATTTTTATATTATTGTGATATTTTACTAAGAAGAATGTGTTTCAACTCTGAAATAATAAAAATTGTAGAAGAAAGTATGAGGAAAACTCCTGATAAAATTGGCCTGGGAAAAGTTTTTATGAATAAAATGCCATTGGCAATTGAAGCAACATCAAAAATAAATAAATGAGGCATGATCAAGCTATAAGGCTTCTGTACTGCTAAGGGTACCACAACTAAAGCAAACAAATAGCCTTCAGAATGGGAGAAGATATTTGCATGCAATAAATCTGACAAAGAGCTGATAACTAGAATCTACAGAGAGCTCAAATTAATCTACAAGAAAAGAGCAAACAACTGAATGTATAAGTGGGCAAGAGACCTGAACAAAATTCTCAGCAGAAAACAGACAAATGGTCAACAAACACATGAAAAATGTTCATCATCTCTAACGATCAGAGAAATACAAGTCAAAACTACTCTGAGATATTATCTAATTCCAATGAGATTAGTCCATATCACAAAATCCAGAATCTGTAGATGCTGGTGTGGATATGGAGAGAAGGAAACAGTTGAAATGCTGGTGAGATTGCAAACTGATATAACCTCTATGGAAAGAGGCGTGGCTAATTCTCAAAGAACTAATAGTGAACCCTCCCTTTGATCCCACAATCCCATTACCAGGTATCTACCCGGAAGACGAAAATCATTTTACCACAAGAACATTTGCACTAGAATGTTTACGGCAGTTCAATTCACAATTGCCAAGATGTGGAATCAACTCAAGTGCCCATCAACCCATAAATGGATTACCAAACTGTGGTATATATATGCCGTGAAGTACTATTCAATCACAAGAAAACATGGAGACTTTGCATCTCTTGTGTTCACCTGGATGAAGTCTATCATATGTTAGATGGCACTGCCTGCTTTTAGGAGCATAATCAATATTTGAGTGGGTTAAGACAATAACCCATTCTCACATAATGGTCTAATATGCATGTTCCTGGTCAGTGGGGTTGGGGTCAAAATCTTCTCAGTCTTTCTAGGACTATATTTAGTTTTCTGTTGCTGCTATGACAAATTACCACAAACTTAGGGTCTCAAAACAACACACTTTTTTTTTTTTTCAATCTTATAGTTCTGGAATCAAAAGCCTAAAATGGGCTGACACAGCTGTATTCGTTCTGGAGGAGAATCTGTTCTCTAGGCCTTTCTTGGTCTCTAGGGGCTGTCCACAATACTTGTTCTGTGGATCTGCAATGTGCCCAGTTCAACCTCCAATTCTGTGGCTATTTCCTTCTCCTACACTGACCCTCCCTCTTTTAAGTACATTTGTGATTACACTGGCTTACTGAACCAGTCCAGGATCATCTCCATATCTCAAGATCCTTTATTTACTCACATCTGTAAGGTACCTCTGCCATGGAAGGTAATGTGTTCACAAGTCCTGGGACTAGATCACAGACACATTTGGTGAGTGTGGAGCACTGTTCTGCTGACCGCAGAGACCACAGTTTAGGAAGAATTTTCCAACTTCCATGGAAAGATTCTAAGGTAGCCCTTGGTATCAACATCCAGCTGGGAAGTGGAGAAAGAGAAAACTCATTGCTTCTGGAAGGATTTTATGGCTCTGGACAGACACAAACAAATAATACATGCACTGACATTTGTTTCATTCTCTTCTTTCAGGGTATATGGAAAAGTTCAAGTTTCATGCTTTGTCTGCAGACTTAGGAGAGAGAAAAATGATGGAGTTGCCTAAAAAAGCAGCACAGAAATGGGATGATGGGGATGGGGAATAAAGTAAAAGAAATATAAGCAATACGAATCATAATAAGGGGAAAATGTGTGTGGACTGAAAGTTTTATTTCCCCAGATTTTCAAGGGTAGCTGAGGTTTTCTTACAGTGGAACCAGCAGGCTTCCACCGCTTGCAGCCTCCTCAAAATAGAACCCGAGTACCCTGGAGTCCATCTGCAGTGAGAATCAGTTAGTGACACATGACAGCCATTCCTTGAAACGTGCTCAGTGATTCACATAGCTCACAGTGGCTGTGCAATGGGGATTAGTGGCCTCAAAATGACTTTCTCCCCTCCCTTCAACCCTCATCATCAGCTTGGAAAATTGTCTTGGGACACATTTTTTTTTATATACTCTCTTCTCTGGAAACATTATTTCTGTTGTACACCTGATGCCTAAAGCTTTGTACCTCTCTAGAGAGGAACTGTGCCTTCTGGAACTGGTTGATCATATCACAAAAACATAGCCAATCCCAATCTCTGCTGGACATTTAGCCTGCCGAGATGGTCTTTCATATATATGTATGTGGTCTATCATCTCTGTGGAGCTCATTTTTTGTTTGTTTGTTTTTTCCTCATGAGACTGATTTATTATTACTCCTACAATTATTTAAACATACAGTAGAACCTCCATAGTTGCCATCTCCCTACATTGACCACCTCCTTAGGTTGACCTAATTTTTATAGACCAGACAGGCACCACATGTCTGTATAAATATGTGTCTTTGGGCATAGTTTCTTATGTTGACCATCTCTGTATGTTCGCAGATTTGTTACAGTCCCTTGGGTGGTTAATTTAAAGAGGCCCTACTATATTTTGTTTGTAAAATTTGCTTATTTGGAAATGGATGCAGATAAATTGCACTCATCTAAAACTCATCTGATATTTTTCATTTTTTTCTTTCTCCCTTCTTTCAACAAATGTTTTCAAACTTCTTTGATACTAAGAATTACCCAAAAGTGTTTGTTCTCTGAACAGATTACCAGATCTCTCTCCTGCAATTATTCTGACTACACCCAAGACAAGAATGGATGTTTTTGAGTGAACACAGTGGTCGTTCTAGTGTTGGGCAACTTTTTACAGACACTGCAAATACATTTGCACAAAGAAGACGATCGCAGTATGAGATATATTTTCTTCTGAATTTTAGTCTGCTTAGTGTGCTTCGAAATTTTGAAAAGAAAGTAAAGCAGACACATGCTGGCCAAAGTAGTCAGAAGCTGGCATGACAGAAAGGAGAGGAACATGACCAAGGAAGAGATGTAAGCCCTGAAGGGGAAAAGCATTTGAAGTCAGGGCAAAGACGCATTCCTCCAGCCAAACTTTGAAGAACTCTTAGAAAATCTAGTCATTGTGGATCTTCAAGGTTGGCCATGTTCCCCTAATAATGGCCATGTGGGCTGATGAAATACACTAGCAATCCAGGGGTGGCCAATGGTTCTCTGAACTTAAAACTGATATTTTATTTAACCCTATTTCATTCCTTATACTTTTGAACTGTTTTTATTTACTTTATCGAATCTCTATCACCTGCAAGAATCCTCTTGCAAACTGTTAGTTGAACTACCAACAATTTAATCTCCCTGTGTTCGTGCCCATCACTGACGATCCCCTTCCATATGTACCTCATACCTGGTTACGTGGCACTGACACACTTCAAATCACTCAGCCAGTTGAAATCTTATGCTTTCAGGTGATAGCTACAAGAGTAAATAATTGTATAATGCCAACTACATAACAGGCATGTCTGTCTCATCTAAGGTCAAAATAAGAGTAATTTCCACCTAGGTGAGCAGGTAATGATATCTAAATAGTGTCTTTGGGCAGGAAGATCTTCCTGTTTACACAATGCCTTAAAAATAACAAATCCATAAGAGGGACTATACCTAACAAAGATAATCAGTGTAACCTGGTTTCTTGTACCCTCAATGAATCCCCAACAATAAAAAAAAAAAAGAAGAGTAATAACAAATCCTGTAGCTTGACCTTTATCTTGGGAGTGAGGACAATGTAACCTAAAAATTTGTTACCTCATATTAATTTGAAATTTTTAAAAAAGGCCAAATATAACAAACCCATACCTAATATCATACTTAATGGGGAAAAGTTGAAAGCATTCCCCCTATTTAAAAAAAATAAGAATAACAAGTCCTATTTGGCAAAGAGACCTCACTGCATAACATGTAACTCCCAGATTATTCTTATACATGAGCTCAGAGCTACCCTTCATGTTATTCAGCCTCCTCTTTTAGCTTATTTATGCTTGAAACAGCTACCACCTGTGGGGAAACATGGCTTACTAGTATCACACAGCTAAAAGTATACAGACTCCTACTACCCTAATCTACCCCACACCACGTGAAGATAACTCACCATTATTTTAGTTATTTTCTATACACAAAAGTCTCGGAAATAAGGGAATATAATTTGCTGAAAGCGTAGTAGTTTTCATACCGCAAATCCAATTTTCATTTCCCAGAAGCATTTCCTTCGAGAGCAAAGAAGTAGCAAGGACAACATTGCAAAGTCAGAGAATGGAGAGATGTTTCTGGTAAGCAGACAAGAAAGTATAGTTCACAAAGTCATTACTAATGGAAAATTAACTTTCTCTCCCCTTCTTTCTTTATTCCTCTGCACTTTGCATGGCTGTGAACAACTAGAATCCTTAAAGCATAGCCAAGCATCGATCTCAGAGTGAAGACATCAGTCTTTGTAAAATATTTCATTTTTATAAAATCAGACGGTGGAAAATAACATAAAAACAAAATTCCCATGACATATTTTACACAAACACACACACATGCACAATTACAATCCTATACATTTCCAGCTGGAATTTTAAAAATTGGTGACAAGGAAAAATGTGGTAGAAATATTGAATTTAACTAAAATACTAGAATCAATCACAACATATATTTAAGACTACATTCCCCAATCTAGTCTTAGGGACCATTAAACCAAATATGCAGCATTTCAGTAATACATATGTAATATCTTAAGCCTCAATTGAAAGTTCAGTGGGATTAGAAAGAAAGAAGTACAGTTTTGGAGTGCTTGATAGTATTTAATTTTTTTTTAAACTTCTTTGTTTACCTATTTCCCTTCTCAGTCTCAAATGTTCCCATTTCATTCTTCTCAATCTCAACTACTCTCATTTCGTTCTCTAGACTCTCAGCAGCGTGATGATGGATATGGCACCATCTTGTTCAGAATTCTTGTACCTGTTTCCACCATACTATCTTATACACATGATATGATCAACAAATGTTGTTGAATTAATGTGGTTGATGCTAAATTGAATCAATTCAATGTTCAACTAAATAGAAAAACAACAATTAAGTCTGTGTTCCCTGACTTCATCCTTACAAAATTGCTCAAACCCATGATTACTTATGATCTATTTCACCTCTCACTTTCAAACACCACATCCTTTCAGTATGTTGTTTAAATTAACTAATTCCCCCCCAAGACCTGCTCAATGTCTACCACTGTTTATTTATTTTTATTTATTTATTTATTTTTTATTAAATCATAGCTGTGTACATTAATACAGTCATGGGGTACAGTGTGCTGTTTTTGTATACAATTTGAAATATTTTCACCAAACTGGTTAACATAGTCTTCATGTCATTTTCTTAGTTATTGTGTTAAGACATTTATATTCTACATTTAGAAATATTCACATGTACCCTTATAAGATGAACCATAGGTGTGATCCCACCAATCACCCTCCCTCTACCCATTCTCCCTTACCCTCCCTCCCCTTTCCCAATATTCTTGGGCTATAATTGGGTTATAGTTTTCCTATGAAAGCTATAAATTAGTTTCATAATAGGGTTGAGTACATTGAATAGTTTTTCTTCCATTCTTGAGATACTTTGCTAAGAAGAATATTTTCCAGCTCCATCCATGTAAACAGGAAGGAAGTAAAGTCTCCATCTTTCTTTAGGGCTGCATAGTATTCCATGGTGTACATATACCACTATTTGTATCTCTCAAACTGGTCCAATCACCCAAGGACTATCCAAAGTGGTACCCTGGGTGTGTGGTTGTGGGAAGGTGTGGTTTTCCTTTCCCAATTGTTGCCTGGCGGGGGTGGGGGGGCAGGATGACTTAATTACTGGTATTTCTCCACAGCTGAGACTTTAAGCAAGAGTAACTGATTTACTGGGGTAGAACAGAGACCAGCTGAAAACAAGATAGAGGCACTTAGCCCCACCACCCCAAGCAGGCCCCCAGTTTCTCAGGCCGTAGCACTGTATGGTCCTTGGCAAAGCTCTAGGGGAAAAGGTACAGACACCAGTCCCAGCCTTTGGGCAAAGGGCTAGCTAATCACTACTCCTGGAGCCCCCAACCCAACTTCTCCTTATCTGCTCACCTAGCCAAACAGTGTAAATTCAGCATGGGGTGGAATCAGAGGAAAAACTCTGTTAACATGAATAACCAGAGTAGGTCTACCACTGTTTATATAATAATAAGACCTTTAAGGACCATGGATGTCTTTATTTCATCTTCATTTATTGACTCATTTATCACTAGTCCTTTCTCTCCATTTGTACTTACTATTAAAAACCACATTCAACCCTCATTTTATCCTCAACATACTATATTTTTTTAATATCTCTGCATACTATGCATGCTGCATAATTTCATATACACGTTACATATTTTTATATGATTTGTGTTCTCTCCTTCCCTTACTGGAATATTTTTCTGATCTGCAACTTGTAATCCTCCTTTCCTATGTAGCTCAAAGGCAACCATACTTTTGCTGTTGAATATTGTTCTTTTTCCTTAAAAGCAACTAATTTCTCCCTTGTCTGTAGTTCTGTAGCACTTTCTATGAGCTCTTCATATTTCATATATTTAATCATTCACTCTATCTTAACTGATTCTTAATTCAGAGAGAGTATTATGCATTTTAATTATCTTTCTCCTCCCCCCACACAAAGTACCTATCACAATATGTGATGTACAAATGTTCAAACACCTTCCTAATTCCTGAAAAATATATTTGTAAGGCAATGGTCACAAACTCAGAATCATCTAGGAGCCACATAAGTAACATAAATAATCTTTCAACTTGATTAAAGATATTGACAAACAAGACAGTGCCTACTCTATGTAATGGTATGTATTTAGGGAATCGTTTCCATGGATAATATGAGAAAATGGACATGTTTATAGAGTCTTCATTAAAGACTGCAGTTGATCCAGCAGTCCAGCAGTTGATCTGTACTTGGAATATCCTGATTTTTAGAAGTAGTATACAAGTTTCAGTGGTCTGGATTCAGCAGGTGGAGAAGCAAGTTGGAGTCCATGCTTTAATGTATACACAATTATTTTAGTCTGTCATGTTATCTGGGTAGTCAAGGAAAGGAGCTTTTCAAATATCCTTTAAGTACCTTGATTATTGAAATCCTCACTTGCAGCTATCTATATCCCAGTTTACTGCGATATAAATCTTGATGTCTATTTGCATGAGAAGCTTTGATTTCAACATCTGTCTTGTTTGAAATCCTTTTCCCTTCCTGACCCTCTCATGTTTTGTCACATTTAATACTGCACTCAGTTTATGCTACCATTTTCCAAAACACTGTACAGGAAACTTCCCTCTTCTTTTTATTCATGGAGGGTACAAAGAACCAGATTATACTGATTGCATTTGTTAGGTAAAGTCCCTCTTATAGTTGTGACCTTCCTTTTGGTAAAAGGGGAAAGTCTGTTGTAAATTATAAATAGAAGAGTTATGGAAAGCACCCCATGGATTATATTACAACCTCCATGGGTATTAATTTGTTTCTTTTTCATCTCTCTTATTTTTCTTTTATCCTCTTCCATTCCAAGTATTTTTTTTTCCCCCCGGGCCTCACTCCATCTAGACTTTGAAAGGGGTAAAGTGAAATGTAATCATTTGATTATCAATAAACAATTATAGAATATAAATTCTTTAATTACTCATCCTTTGCTGGCTATTTGAGCCAGCTATGCCTTGACTAACAAATAGTGTAATGCTAGACATGTGACAGCCTTGTATGGAACAAATGTGTGAAGAGAATCAAGATAAAGGTTAACTGCAGCTACTTACCTCAAGGTCCATTTCTTCACCAATATTCATTCCTTTACTCACCGCAGTGGAAGTGTATTTTTGGTCCGATTATTTCATTCATTCAGTCAGTCAGTTGTATGCTAATACACAAAGCATGACCCACTTCCATAGGTTATCCAGACTTATGAGTAGACTCTAGAGATTATCTAATACCACTCTTTTTATTAACAATAAAAATCTCTGGCAGTGCCTGTGGCTCAGTGAGTAGGGTGCCAGCCCCATATACAAAGGGTGGTGAGTTTAAACCTGGCCCTGGCCTAAGTGCAAAAACAATAAAACAATAGCTGGGCATTGTGATGGGCACCTGTACTCCTGGCTACTCAGGTGGCTGAAGCAAGAGAATCACCTAAGCCCAAGAGCTGGAGGCTACTGTGAGCTGTGATGTCAGAGCACTCTACTGATGGCGACAAAGTGAGACTCTGTCTCTAAATAAATAAATAAAATAAAAACTTCTCTTCTAGAGAAATGTGTGAGAGTAGGACAAGTAGAGGGACAACTGCACCTAGTCTGACATTTATTTGTACATAGACAGGTAAACAATTTGCTTATAATTTAGCATATAATCATGTACTTTACAAATATTTTATGAAAGCCCTCTATAGGCCAAATGTGATGATAGATTTGGAGTAATTTCCATGAGCAGACAAGAACAACCATGCCTATTTTCTTAGACTCCCCCACTCATAGAGTGTTTACTTTCTTGTGGGAGATAAAGCCAAGTAATAAATCATAAGTAATTAGTATAATGTAACTTTGGTGATCAAGTTTCAGAATGCTAGGGAAGCACAAAGCAGGTTTCTAAACTTAATGGAGATTTAGATGGGGTGGAGAAGACTTTTTGAAAGCAGTGACATCAATTCTGAAACTTGAGCAAAGAATGGGAATTAGATAGGGTGAGGATGGAGAGCAAAGGTGAGGTGTTCCGGAGAAAGAAAGAGGCATGTACAATAGGTAAATATGTGTATAACATACATATATGCATAATATGTAACATATGCAATGGACAGAAAACAATTTAGCATAACTGGACATGTTATAAATATTCATCCACTATCAGAAGCATTTGTCTAGTTTGACTTGCAAAACTTCTCAGAGATATAATTTCATTGACAATCATTGGAAACTAATAATTGGAAGTAATACTCAGAAGATGTTAGTTCTCAGTCTTGTGCAAAATTTTGGCTTTCAAGGTGTCTGTATTCTACCAGAAGGAGACCAACAAGTGAATCAATAGTTGGAATTCTTATGTCATATACAGAAGACAATGAAAGAAAATATCTAATGAGATAAACTGGAAGAAGCATCATAAAAGAGAGTGAGAGATAGACACATAAAAGTTAGAGAGGATAAACCTATGTGGAAGAGGCAAAGAAAGGAAAACAGAGAGGGAGGAAACATTATTTTTAAAGAGAAAGCCAGCCAATATCAATAGGATGCATTTTCTTCATGTTAAAACTCAATTTGTTGAGGCTGCTGACTCCCTTTTTCTCGATCAAACTTTCTTGATTATATTTGGACAATAATACAAGACAGGTAATTACATTTCTACTAACAAATTATAACACAAGGATGAAAAGCTACATACAGCAAACAATCAAAGAATAAAAGGGGGGATGATCCGATTATCCTAGCAAAAATCTTTCTGTGAGAACTGTGAAGAGAAAAATAGAAAATCAGACCCATGAACATAAAGTCACTAATGGATATTTCAACTACAAGGCTCAAGATTGAAGTCTTGGTTGAGCAGATGTTCATATAAAATGAGAAATGTGGCCACATGTCTATTGTTTTAACACGTGATGTGCCGTTCTTTTTGAGACAGCTCTGCAAAATTAAAAAATAATTATAATGCCTAACAATTATTATAGTTGATATGTTGTAGTTTTGGTTTACTCACATGAGTCATGATCTTCAAATAACTTTCCATCAAATGGTTCATTCATTCATTCATTTTGAGGTTAGCCATTGGTCAGAAAAAGAGAAGAAGGGTCATTCCAAGATGTGAAATATGACGAGGTGCTGAAAAATGAATTTTTATGGTAGCTTTCAACAAGATGTGGAAAACACACTGCCAAAGTCTTGGTCTGACTCTGAAAGGGTCAAGTGACTTCTCCCCCTAACCCTGTCCTTCCCACCTACAATCCTCCTCTCACTTTCTTTGGGAGGGGAAAGTTTACCAGAAATTCTCAAAGTAATGGTTCACATATACATATTGTCAAACCCATGACACAAAGAGATAAGTCATTAGGATCGCAAACACTTTTCAGTGGGGAGAGTCTTGTCATGGCAGAAGGAAGATGGCGAGTGTTCTGACTTATAGTCTAAAGTCCTATTGTGCACGCACTTACATCATTAGAAAAATATCTATGTACTTATGTGTGTGTTTGTGTGTGCGTGTATTCACATAGTTTAGAACGTCATAGTCATAGACCCTATAGGGTCACTATTTAAGGTCACATGTCAGCTACCTCTTAGTTTTTTAAGTTTTCAAAATACGTCATATAATGTGTAATGAGAAAATGCAATTATGAAGTTGTATGTCATAAACCTATGTGCATTAAATAAATATTTGTTTTCTTATTCTGTGGAAGGAGCCGATTCAGAGAAAACACATTTTTTAACTTTCTACACTTCCATGATGTCTTCTTTTCCTTTTTTTTTTCCAGATCATGCTTCTAATCTTGTTTAGTTCTTTTTCTCCCTAAGGACTGATCTCAGAATAAGTAAATACACTGGTGACTGAAAGAGACGGACTCGCTATCTGGCTCTTGGGGAATTACAATAGAAACTTACAATCTGGACAGGAGACATTTGAATTTTAAAATTCCTTCTTCACCCCTTTCCTTCTGTGCTCTGCACTGCCTGGGCTAGAGCCACAGAGGGATTTGCTCCAGACGTGAGTTTGTCTCTGTCCCGACAAGTTGACAGTTAAATAATTCAGACTGCTCACATTCTCCCAGAGCATGTGAACCCTTATTATTATGATTTTCTCTACTTCTGTGCCCTCTTCCTTTAAGCTGTTACCCACTGTATGCCTTCATATCATATCAATGTCCAGTGATAGAGGAAAATTTTGGTTTTTGTTTTTCTTTTCCAGTTCTTGGGCACTGTCGCTCTTCAGAACAATGAACTGAGCCAGGAGCTTTACCATGTAATACAGCAATACTAACAACAGGGAGTTCGAGGCAGTTTGTAGGGAGATGAGGACCTGGGAAAGGATGCGTTATAATTCTTGGAATCCAGGAATTTCCACTGAACCCCTACAGAGATGATTAAATTTTTCTTCCTCGTCCATTCTTGCTTAGTCTCAAGTGATTAAAGACTGGCAGTGTCAGGACACAGTTTGAAAGAGCCCTGACAGAAGATACTTCCTCATAAAATTAACGAACATCTAAAGGTTGGAGAAAAACATATTCCCAAATGAGTCACAAAGGATTATATCATTTGAGTAAAAAAAAAAAAATATATATTTTATTCAAATTACTAAAGTGAAACTTAAGGATCTGCTTTTCCAGGCTGTTTGTCTACAGAGACATTTCTGGGATAATTGCCAACACTATATTTCACACAGAGAAGCACAAATCTAACTCAGTTGTCAATGAACAGCCTCCTTGCCTTTGTTATTAAACAGGCAAAGGCAGGTGAAACTTCATAGTAACTCTCTGGATTAAATGAGATTGCGAGAGAGGCCACGCCAAAAGTGTGGCCTGGAGTGAGGCTGCACTGGACTTATTCAGAGAAGAGACTAACAGTGCTGAGCGCGTCATCAGGTGGCTGGAATGAGCACTCAAGCACGAACTCCTGAGTAAGGCAAACTGGCCTCCTACAACACTGAATTCCTCCTGTTGGTAAGTGCTAGTCACCCCAGCTACCGAATCAAAAAGTCCCTGTGGACTTTTTATCCTCCCATGTTTCTCCAGAGCCAATCAACTATCAAATTTAGTTCAATCATCTTTAAATAGTCTGCCATATATCTCACTGCTCTTTTGTTACCACCACCACATCTGCATTGGAGATCACTCACTCAGGCCCTCCCTTCATTATTAAAAGCATCTCTCTGTGGTCTCTCCACAATTCTATAAATTTTACAGGAAAGTTACCTCTAACTATTTAGAATATAAAACTATATAGTATAATACACTAGAACTGCTGTAAGTTGACCACCCAAGGGACTGTAACATACAAGTGGTCAACATACAGAGGTGGTCAACTTAAGGAACTAGGCCTGCTATACAGATATGTACATATGATTCATGTCTGGTCTATGAAAATTAAGTAACCTTAAGGAGGTGGTCCTCTCTGGAGATTCTAAGGTTTATAGTTCTCTAAATGCTTCTCTGCCATTTCAGCTATTCTTGGGTGTAGGTTCAGGTATCATTTCTTGAAGACCTACAGTTTCCAGGCCTGAAGTAGCTAGCAATCCAGAAGATCTGATGAGTTCAAAACAATTAGAGGGAAAACTGCCCTTTGGATGTAGTTCCTGCTTTGTTCTGGAAAGAGCTATGGATTTGTTTCATGACATATGGTGACATTTCATCCCTATCATAAGCTTAATTCCACAGAGTTTCACTTATCTTCTATGTATACTGTGAGAATATTAATGCTTATGTTTTGGGATTATGTGAGATAAAATCTTGGCATACTATCCCATACTGGATGTTCAATAGATATGAGAGAGGTGGACATATACACAGTTTCCAAATCTACTTCTCTTTTTAGAACGATCAACAAAATTTCTGGTAGTAATGGTTGCCATTCTGCTAAAGTATTTTCTGTAGATTCCCAGCCCTATTCCACCAACATGTAATCCTACTTAATTATTGTGTAACTGACTAAGGTCACTTTTGGAATTTAGCATTATGACTCTGTGGTAAGCTAAGTTAATTCTGGAATTCTAGATTCTCTTGTTTGCAGTGCTAAAACAAGTTCTTTAGGAACTAACTTCTCCTTTCCAGTTTTTTCTTTCCCTATAAACGATATCCATCCCATGGTCCTTCATTCTACATTCTCCTTATCTTACTCCTAAGAAATATACTTGTACTTCCTCTTTTATCTTTTTTCTTCTAATTTTTCTTATAGCCACCTTTTCTTATGGCTCCCAAGCCCTACTATCATTTTCACAATTATCTTCTATAAAATCATAGATCTGGAAAAGAGTCTCAGAAATTTTTTTTATTAGCCCCTTTTTTAGAGATGCAGAAGCTGAAACCCAAAAAAAGACAAAGTGCTTTTTTCCCAAAAATAGGTTGTTGGGAGTAGGAGGAGACCTAAAACCTAGGTGTTCTAAATTCAACTTGGTAAATGCTCTTTTCTCCACGTTGTGATGTCCCTGAGTACTTTGGTTTATTTGTTATTGTTTCATCTTTTACCTATTCTTAATCCCTCTGTAAATTCTACCTTTTTTGTTCACTCACAATATTTGAAATATATGAATCTTTTCACGCTGCCTGACCTACTTACCTTGGACCTCAGATGGCCATTATTTACCCATGCTAAAATAACTCCAAAGCTCCTTAAAAATATAGGCTGATGTCTGAAGTGACTGAGTTTGTTGTTACAAACCACTCAGTCAAAGACATCAGTGTGATACTGACATAAATTTAAAAAAAATTGGTGCATCTCTCCTCAACTTTAAAAATTTCTTGAATGCAGCCTACAATATTGTGACAGTCCCTGCAGGTTTGGTGACTGCAAGATTGATGACACAAAATAAAGAAGAGGGGCTCTTTGGCCTCTTCATTTTCCCAGTTGCTGGCAGTATTTTGACAAACATTTTGTCATTATTGCTTAATGGAGGAATTGGTCCTTGTTTTTTTTTAATTTTATATATCAAAATTATTACCTTCCCTGAATAATAAAATCAATAAAGTCTCTTCTTGTGTGAAGCCTCCAGACAGCCCTCTCTCAACGAATAATTAAACAGTTGAATCAATTTCAGTACTAGCCTACCGTTCACGGCTTTATGAAAGTTTGCAGCTCAACCATCTTTGCCTGGAATTCCATTATTATTTAAAAGAGAAATAGCTTCTAATATGCGTTCTTGGGAAATTGAAACTATCAGCTGTATTTTATCTATAGAGCAGATCTGGGAAAGACTGATATTGCCCAGGGAGGAGAAACTGGTTTAGGCAAATCAAGACCTGGCTTGAACTATAAGCTGAGACCTCATATAGAACTAAGACTGAACTCATTTAACACTGGAAGAGCTTTCTGAAAAACAACGCCAGGGAAATCTGTTTAAGCTGAGATTCTACAGAAAGCAAGGAAGGCGTAAGTTAAGATGCGTGCATCTGCGGTGGCAATGCCAACCAATACCCAGCATTCAGAATGTACAGACTTAGAATGGCATCTGGGAAAATTTTGAATTGATCCAATTAATGTTCAAAAACGTTTCTTATTTCAGCCACTCATAACTGTTTATGGCATCTTCTATCTGAAAGCCTAAATGTGCTAACTCATGTACACTTTTAAATTTGGGGGTGGGGAGAACTCAATCTTCTCCATCTCAAAACTTCCTCATTACTCTTAAAGACTAAAAATGTAGTCCTTGCTACATGTGTAGTTCTGTCTACTCTGTTCTCTACTCCAGCAAAATTGGTCTTCTTACAGACAGTGAACCGAGCTCCCTCCCTACAACCCACCCTCCTAATCTTCGCATGGGAGCAGAATCTTCTGCTTGGAAGAAGCTTCTTTTCTCCTTTCTCCCCAAAGATAAGCTTTATCTTTCATATCTTAGTTTGGTTGTGGCTTTTTTATGGCACACTCCATACCCAGACTAGTTAAATATTCTCATGGAAATCTGCAATTTTCATTTGCTGCACTCACCACAGTTTATAATTAGGTATAGGCATGTGTAATTATTTTATTAATGTCTTCCCCTCACTGGGCTGTAAACTTCATGAGAATGAAGCATAATGTCTGTTATGATGAACCTTATCACACAAAAACTATTAGGTAATTCAAAGTATGTGCTGAATAGAAGAAGACATACATTGTTTATTCCCAGCATTAAAAAAAAAAAACTAGAGAATGAAATGTGATAATTTATTAAATCATGGGAGTTCAAAACTTAAAATATTCCTTGCAACTATGAGACAACATGAATCCCCTTTACACTCACCTCTGTTTCCCATCAACAACTCTGTCTGTACCCAAATCAGCCCTGCTGTGGTCCCCAAATTATGTCAATAATGGTCAAGAATCTGGGCTGGGTCACTAGAGATGCATATCCTAAAATTTTATTCAGAAGTTATTCATTTTGCTTTCCACAGACAATTTTTCATATTATTTATTTTGGGTGTGGGTTTGTACATAAACGTGAGAAAGGACAGGAGGAAATGTCCAGGAAGAGAAAAGAAAGTATTGCTGTAACAACTAGCTTAGGGTATTGGAATAGTTGTCCTATAGAATCTTACGGCTAAAATAAACTTTGGGAGTAATCTATTCCACCTAGGTACTTCTCACAGCTCCACTAAATGAAACGTTAAGGCTGACAGTATGATGTGTTGGAAAGAACATTTGACACATTTTGTCTAAAAGAAACTTGGGCAGTCACTCCAAGACAAGCGTTTTAATTGGCTCCATAGCTATAATAAGAAAAATGACAGTCACGAAGCTATTAAGAGATGTATGTTCTTTTTTTATTGCAATATATTTAGAGGGCACCATTTTTTTTGTTACATGAATAAAGTCTATAATGTGAAATCTGAACTTTTAATGTACTCATCACCTGACTAGTGTACCTTGTTCTCAATAGGTAATTTTTCATCCCTCCTCCCATCCATCCTCCCCCTTGTAAATTTCCAGTATCCTTTGTGATAACGCTGTGTGGGTGTCACCCACACACAGCCACAGGATAATGGCCTCCAGTTCCATCCAAACTGCAACAAAAGATATAATGTTATTTTTTCATAGCCGTGTAGCATTCCATGGCGTGTGTGTATTAGGTATATGATATACAATATCTAATACATAATGTATATAATATGTATTATTTATATTGAGCATAATGTAATGCATGTGATATAATATATTATGCACATAATATGTACTATATATCATGTATATATGAAATTATGTGTATGATATATATTATATACATGACATATCCATAATATATATCATGTTTTCTTTACCGTTCATTACCTAGTTGTCACTTATGTTAATTCAATATCTTTGCAGTTGTGCATGTTGCTGTGATAAAAATATGAGTGGAGGGTTTTTTTATATAAAGATTTATTTTTCTTTGGGAACCCTGTAGTGGGATTTCTGAATCAAATAGCAAATTTACTTTTAGTTCTTTGAGGAATCTCTGTACTGTAGCAGAGGTAATGCTAATTTAAATTCCCAGCAATATTGTGTTTTTTACTACATCATCTCTGACATCTGTTATGTTTTGACTTTATAATAATGGGCATTTTGACAGGCCTGAGACAGAAAGCACACCTAATTGAATCAATAAGTGTTGCTGAGAAAACTGGATGGCGACATGTAGAAGAATGAAAGTGAATTCCTATCTTTCACCATATACAAAAATTAACTGAAGATGGGTTAAAGACTTAACTGTAAACTATAAAATCATAAAAAATTTAGCAGGCTCTGGCCAGGTTTCAACCCACATGCAGCCCTGGAGCATGTGGCTGGAGCCCTAACCACTGAATGGGCACCAAGGCAAAAAATTTAAAAGAAAATGTAGCGGAAAGTATTTTTGACATAGGCTTAGGAAGATAATTTATGACTAAGACCTCAAAAGCAAATATAACAAGAGCAAAAATAAATGGCACTTAATTAACTAAAAACTCTGTACTGCAAAAGACATAATCAACAGTATAAACAGACAAACCAAAAAAATATTTGCAAACTATACACCTGAGAAAACACAAATATCCAGAATCTACGAGGAATTCAAACAACTTAGCAAGAATACAAACAAATAACCCCATTATCAAGTGGAGAAAAGACATGAACAGATATTTTTCAGAAGAAGGTGGACAAATGGCCAACAAACATGAAAAAATGTTCAATGCTACTAATCTTCAACGAAATGAAAAAAACAACCACAATGAGAGGATTACGTTCTTCTTGTGGATCAGTCGCTGTGTTCCTCTAAGGTTCATAGTCTTTACTTGTAAATAAGTAAATGGATGAGCCTAGATAATTTTGACTATCACTTCTAGCCTTAGGTTGCTGTATATCCATAGCTTTAGAATGAATTATTTACTCACTCATTAATTCAACAAACATTGATATTCACGATTAATGTTCTAGACATCATTTTTGAACACTAGAAGTAAATCAGTACAAAAAACAAAGTTGTTGCACTTAAGAAATTACATTTTTGGGAGGAGGCACAGAAGAAAGAGAATAAGGGAGAGGGCATAACATGTAAGAAGGTAATGGCTGCCACACAAATATAAAGTAAAAAAGAAAAATGAGGAGCCCAGGGAGAAAGAAATATAATTTAAAATATGGCGGTCAAGGTAGGCACCAGAGAATAGGTGAGATTTAAACAAATAAATCAAGGAAATAATGTTACATATCTGAGGAAAGTGTATTTCAGGCAAAGGGAACAAATTCAAGGGATCAAGATATGTATGTGCCTGAATATTTAGTGAACTACAAGGAGGTTTTGATGCTACTGAGAAAAACCGATAGGAGAAAGGGATGAACCCCAAATGATTGGCAGCCTTGTCGGCCATTGCATTCTTCATGAGATGAGTGCTGTTGGAATGATTTATATTCATGGCCTTTTAACAGGATTAATTTGGATTGCGTGTTTAGAATTGATGTGGAGAGGCAAGAGAAACCTAAAAGAGGGAGAGTGGTTAGGAGGCTAAGGTGATCATCCAGATGAAAGACAGCAGTGGCTCTGACCATGGCAATGGAGGGGAGGTGGTGAGAACTAGTCTAATTCTGAGTATACTTAGAATGAAAGTCAAAATTACCTGAAGGATTAGAAGTGGAGGTTGAAAGGAAGGGAAGAGTCAAAAATGGCTCCAATGTGTTCAGTCTGAGAGAGCAAATATAGAGTAATCATTAACGGAAATAAGAGAGCTTCTGGAATAAGTAGTTCTGTAGGCAGAGAAGGAACAGGTCAAGAACTCAATTTTAGATTCTTTGTGTTGTGACTATCAGAAAGTTGAGGGAAATATTGAGTAGGCATCAGTAATCAACGATCTTATATTCAGGAGTAAATGTGTAGCTTTGAGAATCATGAAGTATAGCTGGTATTTAAAGTCATGAGATGAGATTACAGGAGTGAGTGGTTGTCAAGAAGAACTTCAGTATTAAGCCTGGAAATACACTGAGGCTAAATAGTGAGTAAAGGCGAGTTAGCAAAGGAGACTGAGAAGGATGGTGAGATCATGTGGAAGGAACAGGTGAGTATCATATTCCACAGGGAAGAACAATCAGCTGTACCAAATCTGGCAGGTAATTCAGCATATGAGGAAAGCTAACCAGTTTTCCTCAAGTCTCAGTCATTTGACGCATCAACATGGAGGCCAGAGTTAAAGGGGCGTCGTAAGAATGAAAGCCAGCTGTTCTTTAAGGACTTTTGTTCTTAGAATAGATTCTCATAGACTTCAGACTTGCATCCCAGCATTGTTCAATATGACTTGAAGTCTGTAAGTAAATGAGTAATACCAATGGCTCAAAGGTCACAGTCTCAGCTCAGTGATTAAGAAACACTTTAGGAGCCAGAAGAGGCCAATCCTTCCAAGAATAGGAGCTCAATCTCCACAGTGTGATAATCTCATCCAACCTTCAATGGTCAATTTTCTATAGGGCACACTGAGACATGATTTCTAAAATGGTATGCCTATCTTTTTTGATATATAATTTGAAACATAATTTTGTCCTCCAATATATAACTGGTTTCTCAAAATAACCCATGCTTTCACCCCATCACATTTATTGAGGCAATTTGTATTTTTAGCCTACCTCACATTTTAGAGGCTTTCATAGTATTAACCTGTATGTTGGTTTTAGTCAGTTTTAATAAAGCTTTTTGTAAATTGGACATATATTTTTTTTCTTATTTTCTTCACTGAACTGCCCTTTATTCTTAAAATTGTTTCCTGTTCTTGGATGATCCACTCTCCATCTTACGAAGACTACTTTGACTATTTAAGTGACACCTGCCTGCCCTTCCCCTGTTGCTACCTCGTGTGCTCAGGTACACATGCTTCCTTTGTTTTGCTAACAATGCACATTTCCCACATGTCCATGATTTTTCTAAATTTATTCATATTTCAACTGACATTTTAATCTTTGTCATTAAACTGTAGGCTTCCTAGAGGTTGGCTAGTACTTCTGCACATTTGTAATACTCAATATGATATCATTTGTACGTTAGTTTTCCTTTAGAGATAGGTGCCTTCATTGTCCTCACTTGCCACTGCACGTTTGGTCTCCTTATCAGAAGCTTCTGTGTTAAAACATCTTTAGTCAGTCTCCTTTTCTTTCCCCTGCCATCAAATAATAATTAACGTTTACATTCTACCACGCTTCAAATTCTATTGGTATGAAATTAAAAAGACTTCTTCCTACCATCTGTCTTTTTTTCCCCACCATTCAGATTGTATTTGAAAACAGCCTCTTTTCATCACAGTGCCAAGGCTTTTAATTGTAATCCTGAAATTAACTGCCTCCACGTATTGAATTTTCCTGATCTCCTCTTGTTTAGAGATTGTACTTTCTCTGTTTATCAGCTTTGTCTCACTCACCTATATATATCAGGTCCACTTGATGTCTCCCCTCTGCAGCCATCATGGAGCCTTGCTCAGGTAAGACATTCAACTGTTTATAAAATAAAGTAAAACAGATAGATGGTGTGACACCTAGTTGGCATTGCCTTTCTCAGCAAAGTTGCTATACTTTTTCTATTTATTACTTATTTCAAAGGTCACTTAAGCAGTTCATGTAGTGTCTGGTCCTTGAGTCCCATTTGAAGAGAATCACCAAACTGAATTTAATTGCTAAAGAATTTAATAGAACTCATAAATTACATTGACTTAAAGATGTAACTTAAAATAGATCACAAATGATATAATATCCTATCTAATCAATTCTATTTTTTTAAATCTTCTGTATATTTTAGGAAACAACCAATTTCTAGAGTCTCGAGAACACAGACAATGGCATAAGCTTTACAAGGTGCATTTTCAACAATCCGAGAACAGGGGCCAAAGGCTTGATAAGGAGACTAGATCAGAAAGTTTTAAGATTTCAAAATTAGACACAATCAGTGGCATCAGAAGACACAGACTCATCCCACCCAAAGAAAGATGAAGGCAAATCTCAGTCAGTTTCAAGAATAAATATGTCCATTTCCAAAGAGTCTTTGGTCCTTTGGCAACCAGGAGATCTAAGTGGAGGTGGTCAATAGGTGTACCAGAAAATGAGTGGAACATCATAGTGAGGAACAAGAGGAATAAAAGAACAAAAATATTCAATTATATTCAAAAATATTCAATATCATAATGAGCCATTATCATTTTAAATACATATAGAATAGCATGTGCTTTACGTCCAACATCTATTTCGAATTTCGCTGAGGGAGATATAACCAGCTCTATTTTCCAGAAACAAAATTTGAATCTAGTAAGTCATGATGATAGTAGGTATTAGTATGTGATTCAAATCCAAGTGTCAAAGTTCAATGTCATAATTGCATCATCACCTGGCGAGTTATATAAGCTGGAACTCAGGCACTGAGCTACTGCAACTTTAATATAAGGTGGGCATATGACCAAGAGAATAGAGCAGAAACTCCATTACTCAAAGTAAGAAACATAGCACTAGACGTCAGTAAAACCAACCTTATGTTCAGTCTTTCATATGACTGAATTAATATTTCTGAGCACTTCTTAACTGAGGGAGAGTTGATCCCAGTTGTCTGCATGTGGCTAAGCACGCATCTTTGGGAGTTAAGCCAGTCATCAAAGTAAAGAAAAGAGGTGAAGGCCGTAGGATCCAGGCAAGGCATCACGTGAAGTAATGAAGCACATACACATTATTTCATGTTTATTGTAAACTTATATTTCAAAATGTCCCCTTATAAACAGCCCAATCCTGCAAAGTAGCTGTACTTTGGCTGCAAACAAAACATCTAATTGCCTTTTATTGCACGATGTTAAGGGTTATTGGTTTGAAGATTTATGATCAAAACTCACAACAAAATTAAGAAGCCAGCATATAGAATGTTTATATATGGAGGGGGTGGAATTGAGAAGCTGATCATGGGAGGGGCCGATGGGCAGCCAGTTCCGTTATGTTCTTTCTACTCCTACTTGCTCATCACTGAATCCATCTGAGAAAAGGTCACTGGTGATTGATAATTGCTACCAACTTGTCTCCCAGAAATTAGAAAGCTTTTAGCAAAGAGAGTAGCCAAAAGACTTTGCGGTCAGGGGGAGGATCACGCTGGGCTCATTCTTCAGGCATCCTTCCCTTTGTAGGATAGCTGTGCGCCAGCCAAGTGACTTAAATGTGATTTTTTCCACTGGTTCATTTTAGAAATACATTCTCCACATGCCAATCCCTGAGGGCTTAGTGGGCTAGGGGTTCAAGTAGTAACCAGTTTCATAGATTAGTTTATCTGGCTACACTTGAATACATCTTGGGAATCGTGAGAGTGAGGTTGTAAGAGAACAGTACCACACTGGGAATTCAGTGCTGATTTTCCCACCACCTCGTTATGTGACCATGGATATTTTCATTTCTTTGATTCTCAGCTAGGCTCACTTTTGAAATAGAAGTGTGCAGAGCCCTGATCATGAGAGTCCATCTGCATTTAAAATGTCTATGCCTTTCCTCTTAGCTCTAAATCCCACATGCCCCATGGGTCACAGATGTTCCATGGTGCGTTCTTATGGTAAACTGTTCGGGGATAAAGTAAGTTTTGGAGAAGTTGTGCTAAACACAGCTGAATAGATTTCTGTGTAGATATTTTGGTGTCTCTAATGAGTCACCAAAGACTCAGGAAAATTTGGGTTTGGGTTTTTTCCCAGACTTCTGATCCTTTCCTCCCCATTCACTCTAATCTCAGTTCAAAAGACCATGGATGTTCCTTGCTTCCATGGGAGGGCCAGTTTCTCTCTTTTGGGTGTTAGGAAGTAGGACTTACCCCGTCTTCTTTCTAGAATGGTGCTGGTAAATACCTGGGATCCTGCAGGGAAGCAGGATTCAGCCCATTAGTACCTAGAGGCAAAGATTTTGGTGAACAGAAAGAAAACCAGACCCCAGAGACAGGGTCCACCCTGAGGCATGGAGAGTCTGCTTTGTCTGGAGCATCCCTGCAGGCCTGATTCTGGACCCCTCTGAGACCCAGTCATCCTTTTAGAACTTGGATTCGAGATTCTGTCATATTCGCAATCCCCTTGGTAGGGGCTAGTCAGAATTCTTTGTTTTTTCCAGAAACCATTAGTCAGATTTAGAGAAATATATTATAATCAATGCATTCCCCCCTTTTCATGAGCTACCAACAGGATTAATGTTCTACAGAATTCACTTTTAGAACCATAGCCACACATTTTAAGCTTATCTTTATCTGAAATAATTGATGATGACTCTACTACTACTTATTAATAATACATACGTAATAACATAATAATAAATAATATATAAATATTAATAATGATAATATATGCCAGAGCTCATCATGCCAAGGGCATTGCTTTTCTCCCTTTTTCCCCTAAGTAATTGGATTATTAAATTTTTAAAAAGTATGCTTAAATGTTAGCAATGCATCAGGTGTGGCACCATACCCTTCATAAACATTATTTGACTTAAATGACAAGATGACTCAGTGAGGTAGATTTCTCTTTCCGTTTCAAAAGGAGAGGCATGTATTCAGAGCACTTTCATGATTTGTTTGTGATCTGTGACTATTAATGGGCAGTGGTGGGTTTCTAGCTCAGGTCAGTCTGACCGCAGGGTTCTTGGCATTTTATTAAGCTATGTCTCATGAATTTCCCATGATATGCACTCATATCTTCCTCCCTTCTGTCACTCCTCTCTGTCTTGGGTTCTTTACTACTTCATTTCTCTATATTTCTTTTCCTCCCTTTTAATTTCCCCTTCCCTCCTCTTACTTTGAGTATTTCTCTTTGCCTTCTCCTCTGTCTTCCCTGCGTTGCTAAAACTATTTCACAGGATGTCCCAGATGGTCATAAATGTCTCCTCTGCTTTTCCAAAGTGAATCTTTTTTGGTCTCCCTCTGTCCTCACTCATTCCCTTTGTATTCCTGCTACCTTTGCCCAGCCTCTGAAAGTGCCTCTAAAAACCTACGTTCGTCCCAACGCTTTCTAAGGAAATGCACATTTCCCATAATGACCCCATTTAATTTTTATCACCAGCACCACTAAAATAACTGCTCTCAATACATTCATCCAAGGTGTTCACAGCCGGCAACCCCCTTCCTTTGCTTGCTTTGCTTTTTAAACCTGTCAGGAAAAGGTGTTCAGAAATATTTCATTTTGTTTTTACTCAGAGCAGTGATTTTTCCATCCTCACCATTTCAGGGACTGTGAGTCAGTGCTGAGAACTGACTCGTGATTTCCTCAGCTTTGTTCAGGCTGGGAAATGCACAGAGCTTTGTATCTGCCTCTGTTCTCCAACACATGAAACTCGCCTAGGGGACCTCCCCGACCTGCAGGTACCAACCTGCAACTTACCTCCATCCCAACTCCTCAGCTCAGTTGTTTTTAAGATTCCTTGCAATTCCTCCAACTATTGGAGAAAATTACATCATTGAAAGCTTAAATTAAACTCCCACCAACATGACGAATCATCAGAGCTGGGCTGCTGTTGAACTGAATGTCTGTACCTATGAGGTGTCTTCTGTCTGGTCTACAATATATCATAAATCTGAAATATTTCCTGGACAGGTCACTGTCTGCAGAGAGTATATAAAGGACTCAGAACAGAGAGCATTCTGGCCCAGTGATTTTAGCCTAGACAAATAATTATTTGGGGTGGGGGTGTTAAGTAGATCAAGAACATAAAGAAAAGGAAGATATAAAAGTAGAAAAGGAGATGAATGAGAAGGAGGAAGAGTCATTTGTGGGCAAATCAACCTGGAAAATCCTGCATTAAATGAAATTAAACAAATGTCTCTCCTTTACAACTTTTTGCAGAGAAAGAATATTCTTTGACAATATTCTGAGACTATTTTTCAAATTTTACAAACAAACGCATTCAAATCCAAAGCTTTTGGTTTCCATCGATCATTACATTAAACTATAGTTTTATAAAAGACTTCAGCAAATAAAACATTTATTTATTTGGAGATAGCATGTCATTCTGTTACCCGGACTAGAATACTCTGGTGTCAGCCTAGCTTAAAGCAACCTCAAACTCCTGGGTTCAATTGACCTTCCTGCCTCAGACTCCCGAGTAGCTGGGAATACACATATCCACCACTATGCCTCTCTACTCTGTCCATTTTTACTAGAGATAGGGTCTCCTTCTTGCTCAGCCTGGTTTCACATTCTGAGCTCAAGTGATCTGCCCACCTCCACCTCCCAGAGTGCTAAGATTACAGGCGTGACTCACCCCAGCTAGTAGCAAATAATACACTTTTAATCTCTTAAAGAGCTATAGAACTATCCATCATATTCACATTGAATTAATGCATTCATCTGTATAGTCATTCATTCATACATATATGTATATAGTCATCCAATATCTTGACTAGCATTCACCCTTACCCAGGCACCAGAGATGGAAAGATGAATAAGGTGGGCTCTTGGTCCCTAAGGAATACACTGTCTAGTTTTTAAAAAATGGACATTTGGGTGAATAAATCATAAAAACAATACAATAAAAGTAATATTATGGACAAAAAGACTCTGAGCACACGGAACAGGGAGAATTAATCTCCCCTTTAGTTTAAAATTTATGAACTCCTCATTCATAAAATAGGAATGATATTACCTGCTACTCTGGAGGGTTATTGGGAGACACAATAGACTTTGCTGGAAAAAGGCACGAGCAGCCTAATCTGGTGATTTGTATTTGTGATGTTGGCAGCAAGGAGACCATTGAAAGTATCTGTGAAGTATTTTCTTTCAAAAGAGAAAGACTGAAGGTATGAACAAGTGACTCCACTCCAGGATCCATGAGTACTGCCCAAGAAGAGGAACAAGGTGGCAAAGCTATGTGATAAATGGTCGTAAGTATATATTTGGGAGCGGGGAGGGGGGAGGTGAACCAGCAAGTGTTTATGGTTAACAAACCACTTGGTACATTTTAGGTCTGCCATGGACAAAAGCAAGAAGACACTCTACAAAACAGATAAAGATGAAGACCTCACGACTTCTGGTCTACCACGTCGGTTAGACTGGGCAACCTTAGAAACCCCAGAGGTGCTTTCGTTCACTTTGCTAATGTTAGCATAGTTTACATTTCTCACCGGCTTTTTTCCTGCTAGTCCCTGGCTGATTTAATCTTACAACCCCACTTCTCACAGCATACACCTCCTGTAAAGTCACTGTCTTTTTTGAGTCCCAGTCTGTCTCAGCAAAACATGACATTGCCACCTGGTGAAACAGTCAGCTGATGAGAGTGCAGCAGGACGCATTCATTCTGAGATTCACAAAGGGTCGGAGCCCAGCTGCGCTCCCCACGAGGCGAGGCTCTAACAAGCCGCTTTCTGATGCTCTTGTGGAAATCTCAAGTACGAAGTAAACTATATAAAACCAAATTCTCTTCTCTTGTAAAGCTGAATTCTAAAAATCTTCATGTCTCGGGGGAGATTGGAGTTGAATCAAGCCCCAAAATATCTCTGGAAACTTTCATGAGAAAAAGGCAATATGCATTTTTTATATTTAATATATTTTAACATAACTTGACGCATTCAGTGTTTATTCTGAGGGATTTTTTGGTATTTATTTTATCTTTAGGATTTATTTTTTATATGATCTGAGAATTGAATGAGGAAAGAAGAAAGGAAAAATGAACAAGAAAACTTTGGCTTTGGGAGAAGCCGTGCCTTTTTACATGTTTGTTCTGAATTTCATTAGTTGAAATTCTCTGTGTAGTTGGTGGCTAACTGAGAGTGTAGGAAATTACCAAACTTGTCCTTGGTCTCTGGGGATTAGTGAAAGGTACTGTCAGAGAATAGTAGAGCTCAAATCTGTTTGAGAGATCACAATTAAATGGGTAGGACTGCATAAGTATTTTCTTATTGGCAAAAATTACTTTTACATATTTTCACATATTTTAGTGAGGTTAATTTTACACCTAAGGAAATGGAGTATTAGAAATTAATAATATATTTCCCAAGATCATGAGTATAATAATAGTGGAGACCAGGATGAGCAATCCATATTATTCAATTTTTTAAAATTATTTGGTTTCTTTCCATCATGACTTCCAAGCCATTCATTCATTCAAGAATGACTATATTGGGTTCCTATTCCTTGCTAGGATTTAGGAGCACAGCCTTGCAAAACACAGATACACTTCTAATGATCTTGGAGTTCTAAGTCTGGCTTTATGGATGTGAAACTTAAAGCTTAGAATGACCAAGTCGTGTTTTATTTAATCACAAAACTAATTTGTGGTATAACTGGGAATAGAACTCTGGTCTTTGATAATAAAAAAGAAAATAAAAACTTTGCCTACAAATCAAAATTGCATAAATGGAATGCTATTCCCGCTGACTGCCACTATAATGGAAGAAATGTTTTATCTTCACGTATGATTGATTTCCAATGGGCAGTGGCCTTGAACACTTTTAACTATTTCTTATTTTGAACAGACCACAGACCCTCTTTTCTGCCAGACTTCTCTTTCTAGGAGATGATCTTTAAAAAAATTTATTTGTTAAGAGGAAATCAATATCAAAAACACACAAATACTTGAGTGAACATTTTCTGGTATAAATCTTATTTATTTTTTTAATAACTTTCATATACAGATGTGGAAAGTGTGGGGATGCTTTCCTTTATTTGGATTTATCTAGAGTATAAATTGTACTTTAAGAAATACTTTTGTGGCAGTTAATGTTTATGGGGATAAAGGAGGTAACAGCACGTACTTTATTTTACCAACAGATTTTGTAGCAGAATTGCAGAGGAAACAACAGAAATATAGAATTAGAAAACTGTCGGAGAGTATTTTATTTATTTTTTTTTATTTTTGCAGTTTTTTGCTGGGGCTGGGTTTGAACTCACCACCTCAGGTATGTGGGGCCGTTACCCTATTCCTTTGAGCCATAGATGCCACCCAAAAGCTGTCAGATATTTTTATCATTAGGTATAGTGGTTGTTAATTTTTGATGATCGAAATACATTTTAAGAATCTGATTAATTTCAAAATTTTCTCTTTCATCTTAACTTTGGTGAAGTTAATTATGACGTGTCTGGAGGAATGGGTGGAGGGAGGGGGATTGGAGGGATCAGTTCTGAGGTTTATCTTACAGGGGTACAAGTGAATCTTTCTAAGAGTAGAATGTGAACGTTTTAAAACAATAACTGAGAAAATGACATGAAGGTTGTGTTGACCAGTTTGAGGGAAGTATTTCGAATTGCATGTGAAAACCTCACAGTGTACCCCAGAAGTGCATTAATGTACATAGTTACCATTCAATTAAAAAAAAAGAAAGAAAGATAGAAAACAAAAACAATAAAACAAATTCCAAGAAAAAAAAAAGAAGAATCTGATTAATTATATTTCAATATTATGTGAGCTTTTTATTTATAATAAAACAATTCTAATGAAAGCAATATGTGTTCTTCCCAGGAAAATAAAACGTGCAGATAGTTTTACCTACTGGAGGGGTCAATGGGTCTCTGAAAAAATATATAATTCTTGCAGGCTCCATGAATATCCCACATAAGAAGTCAGTTCCCACAGCCCTGGGAAGAAGAAACTATAGTCACTGGGTTCAACGCTGTTGTTAGAAGCACCCAGAAGTGTGCTGCCCCTTTCTAGTGTTCTATAAGCTTTTGAGTGACCACACAGGCATTATATCAGAAGAGACTGTAGGTATTATTTCATCCAGTGGTTTCTCACTTTTCTACACACAAAACTACCTTCTGTAATGAAATCTTACATAGAAAATCAATAAATAAACTGGTAAAAGTGGAACTGTCCTGGCTGAAACTCCATATGCCCAGAGTCTCTTGCTCATGTCCATTTGCTCCCACTTATAAAACCTGTGTAGAGCCTCCGAGTAATTCCTCATTATGCAGATGAAGCAGAGGAAAGACTAAATTAGTCAAGGTCAAACAGCAAGTAAATTGCAGAGCTGAGATTTGATTCTAGGCAGCCTTAATCTTGAACAATGACTCTTATTGACTATGCTGTAATCAAGCTTTCTGAAAAGTTTATAACCTTAAATTGAAAACAGTTGGCAAAACTAATGATCTAAGCAGACTTCTTCAAAATACAAATGAAGGAACTAGTATGTTTTGTGAGGTGACATAAGTGAGATCTCTCAGTCTGTGTGTTTTCTGCTGCTTAGTAAGAGAAGAAAATGAGAATTTAATTCTGCTAATTTACATTTATCAAGTTGTAATATATTCCAGGCAATTCTAAATGCCATAAACACAGTGATAGGTCTTCACTTTTAAAGGATTTGTGATCTAGAAGTGAAGACAGAGAAGAAGGTGTGATGGAACATGATCTGTTATATACAGGTGCATGTATTGACCTTACATCCCAACTCTCAGGCTAATCCTATTCTTACACTCTCAAAACCTGGCCATTTCTCCCTAACACTACTAAGAGCTGCCACCTTGGGTCAAGCTATCATTAACTCCCACCTGGATTATAACAGTAGCTCTTTTCATTCTACTTTATTTTTCAAAATTTCATGCAGGGTGCCAATGTTTGGGATTAAAAGTATAGATCCTGTCATGTTTGAGTCAGTGTTATAAGTGTTCTCATATGCTTCTCACCAAGGTAGTTTACACCGGACCCGTTAGGTGAGTTTTCCTTCTCCCCCTGCTTGATTTCCACTGAGTTTTACTTCCTTCTCAGCATGTATGTGCTCATGGGTTAACTCCAATTTAATAGCATGTACACATGGTATCTGTTTTTTTATTCTTTAGATACTTGATAAGGGTCTCCAGTTCCATCCAAACTGTTGCAAAATGCCTTCCCTCAGTCTTCTTCGTGACTGAGCAATATTCCATAGTATACAAGTGCTACATGAGCCTAGGCAAATAATTTATCAAGAAGACCCCAATGACAATTACAGCAGCAGCAAAAACAAATAAATGGGACTTGATCAAATTAAAAAGCTTTTGTTCAATGAAGGAAACAATCAACATTTCAGATAACTAATTGAATGGGCAGAAAATATTTGTAAGTCATATATCCAAAAAAGGGCTAATAACCAGAATCTATAAAGAACTCAAGCAAATCAGCAGAGAAAAAACAAACAACCCCATTGAAAAATGGCAAAATACATGAAGAGAAGCTCTTTCTGCTTTCATCCTTACTTGTCTATAGTTTTTATTCAATACAATACCCAGAAGGATTCTTACCCCATAACTGCTTTAATGTACACAGCTGTGATAAAACACACACACACACACACACAGGAGAAATCATCTAATTTATCTGCTCAAAACTCCAATAACTTCTGACTTCAGTCAGTCATTATCATCACGACACCCTTCAGAGTTTAGCCCCTGCCTATATCTCCTATCTTGCCCTTTATTCTTCCCAAATTCCACTCAGCCACATTGAACTATTGTATTTCAAACCCACTAACTCATCTAAGCCTGGAAATTGCCATTGCTTTTGTTTTCCACCGGTTACTCTCTTCCTTGAACTTCCACAGAGTTTACTTCCTTTTTTTCCGACCAGGTCTCTATTCAAATGCTGCTTTCCTATGATACGGCCTTCATGGAACTCCAGATCTAAGCTTGCTTATTGTAGCCCCTGTCTTCCTCCATCTCCTTATTCTGTTTTAACTTTCTTAATTGCACTTATCACTGCCTGTTATTTCCTTAAATCTCCATTTCTTTATTGCCTTTCTCCACTAGACTGTAAACTCACTGAGGACAGAGACTTTGATTTATTTACAGCTGTATTCTCAGTGTTACACCCAATGCATGTATAATACTGAGTATACATTTAATGAATGAGTAAATGAATTATCAATAAATAAATTAATGAGTCAACCTAGATATAAAGTTTTGTGAGAACTTACAATTTCATAATGCAAAAATGTAAGAGAAAACACGTGTTCCCCAGAGTAAAAATTTGAAGTTTGATAATGTATTTTAAAATTTGCTTGTTTTCCTTAAATCCAGTTGCTGGCAAAGATTGTGTTAGATGAACATGTTCTTGGGAAAGTCAGACACTGATTCACCTTAGCTGTTTGATACGAAATGTTGGACAAATATTCAGAATGGTCAACATAAGATTGGCTTATATCTATGTATTCATGGAAACAATGAAAGCTTGGAAGTTCTAAAAACTTGGAATAAACTTCTGGCTTTATATCTTAACATCTGCCAGATCTGTGAAACTTTTCTAAACTTACACACCTCTTATTTGTAGAAGAGGTGAATTATCTGCCACAAAAGAATTACTCTTAATATTTAAAATAATAGTAACAGCAATGTCAGTATTGATTTCATTGAAGTGCTATAAATAGCTCTACTGTTACTATCCCTAACACACTCAAAGAGTTAGAGAGAATTCCTCCACAAAATCATATTTTTTTTTTCTTCCTGCGAGAACTCAGAGTATTTAGAATGTTGTTATTCTGTGTCAGGACTGATTGTCAATGGTTTGGACAACTGGATTTCAACTTGTCCTCTGGGGAGCTTCCTCAAAATCTAATTGACCACATTGTCAGGACATGTTTCCCGACACGTGGACAAAATTTTTATTTCTCTGCTCCATCCTCTAATTTCCATTTAAATCTCTAAAGGGAAATGTTAACAATCTTTCTCCCCCTTCCGTGTGTGTGTCCTTCAAATATTTATGCTGTTAGTATGTCTCTCCTTGGTCTGTCCCTACATACTTATCTTTGTACACAGTACTTAGTTCTTTTAATCTTTTCTCATAAATCAATCCCTCCAGTCATTTAATCACGCTCCCTGATGTTCTTTGAATCTCTTCCAATTCCTTGACAGCTCTCTCATGTCGAGATGCCCAGAACTGTTTACAGTATTCTAGGTGCCGTCTCATCAGCCTCAAACTGTGCCGCTTTCTTCCCTTGATGGTTCTTGACAGCCTGCCTCGCTGCCTACAGTTCAGGGATACTATTTGGAACCTTCAGTCACCATTTAAACTTGTAATATCTTTCCCTGCTATTCATTACAGACGTCTTCCTGTGTTCATTACCATTCTAAGCAATCATTGTGGGATGGCAACTTTTCAGAAATTGCATATGATTGTGAACTTTGGCCTTTCTGAGGTGAGTGTATTAAAGGCTGTAGACTTTTGGAAGGGCTTGATTACACCAGAGGAGTTAAGCATCCTTGCTCCACTTTGAAAGAAAGATTCTCAGATCAGCAGTGTTTCTGCTTTTTGACCTTGACACACTTACCATTGCCTTGGCTTCCTCTTCTATGGAATGAGAAACAGCACCCATCAATTGCTCTGAGAAATAAGTAATTCATATCAGTGCTTAGAATAATGACTTGGCACACTAGAAGTACTCAATAAACAAATGCTAGCTACCTCATTTAAAATATTCAGTTGAGGTAAATTTACATAAGATGAACGTATTTTGAGCGTATGGCTTGTTGAATTTTGAGAATGTAGTCTTCCCATACAACCAACACTCAAATTCAGACATTTTCGTATCTTCAAAAAGTTGTCTCTTGCTCCTTTTCAGTAAATGCACTGCCTTTTCCCGAGGCAAATGATTTCTTTTAGCAAAGCTAAGTTTTGCCATTTCTAGAAATTCATTTCAATGGAATCACATATTTACATGCTTTTTTTAAAAAAAAAATCTGTCTTCTTTTACTCACTGTAATGTTTTTGAGATTCATCCACATTATGACATGTATTGAAAGTTTATTTATATTTCTGAGTATTTGTCTATTACATGAATAATTCACAATTACTTACAATTACTTTATCCAATCCCCTGATAGTAGAAGTTGGGTTGTTTCCAATATTTCACTATTATGAATAATGCCAATATGAATATTTTTATCGATATGTGTTTTTATTTTGTCACTTTAGAATGGATTTTCTGAGTTATAGGGTAGGGATAAGTCTACCTTTGTAAGAAACTTATAAGCTTCTTTCAAAACTCATCATTTCATTTTTTTCTAACAGCAATGTGTGAATGTTCCAGGTGTTTCACATCCTCTCAACATTTGGTATTGTCATATTTTTAGAATCAGCCATTCTAGTGGTTATAAAGTATAATTGTAGATTTAATTTTAATTTTTTGATGATGAATGGAGGAACATTGTGCTAATTGACTCTCCATGTATCCACTTTTAGTTTCTCTGATCAGGTCCATTAGAAATTAGATTATTTATCTGTATTTTTTACTTCATGGATGATCATCATGTATACTCCTTGGAATATCTTCTTCAAGTCTTCGGTTTCTTTTTTTATTGGCTTAAAGTATTTTTTGAAAAAAATAGAAGTATTTATTATTGATGAAGCACAATTTATCTTTTTTAATTTCCTTTTGTAATGGATTTTTGTGCATTCAGTGTAAAAATTCTTGTTTATTACACATTGCCAACATTATTTTTTTCGTGTTTTCTTCTGAAAATTTTATACTTTTAGCTTTTTAATATTTTGGTATATAATAAATACCAAATCAATTATATATATGGCATGAGATAGAAGCATGTATATGTGTGTTTACATCAGATACAGTCTTACACCATTTGTGGAAAAAAATCACTCTTCCTCATTTTAAATTACCTTGGCTCCTTTTCTTGAAAATCGGTTGAGAATATATGTGTGGGTGTATTAATGAAGACCATCTGGTCTAATAATCTATCTCCTACCTAACACTAATATTACATTGTCTTTATCATTGTAATTCATAATATTTACATGAAGGAACACGAGTCTCCAACTTTATTTTCAGAATCATTTGGGTTATTCTAAGTTCTTTGTAATCTCTTACAAATTTTAGAATCTATTTGTTAATTTCTACAAAAATTCTGCTAAGATTTTGATAGGAATTTCATTGAAAAATACATTGATTTGAGTAGATCTGACAGCTTAGCAATATTTAGTCAGTGACTGAATCTGATCTATTTCTCTTTCATTTAGTTCTAATTTCTCTCTGAGATGTTTCATAGAATTCAGTCCAGAGATATTATGAATTTTCCCTTAAATGTGTACCTAACTGTTATGACTTTTGATCATATTTGAAATGACATTATTTTTTGTTAACTTTATTTCCTACTTTCTTCTTTAGATTTTATAAAAATATAGTTGATTTTTGGGGGGTGCCTGCGGCTCAAAGGAGTATGGCCCTGGCCCCATATGCGGAGGTGGCGGGTTCAAACCCAGCCCCGGCAAAAAAAAAAAAAAATAGATATGTAGCTGATTTTTATGTCAGTTTTGTATCCCAAGTCTGTGCTAAATTTACTTATTCATGCTAGTATGTGTGTGTTTGTGTGTGTGTACGTGGGTTGTACATTCATTATGGTTTCCTATGTAACTGACATTGTCAGTAAATATATATTATTTTACTTCTTTATGTCCAATTTTCACTTTTGCTTCTTTTTCTTTCTGTACCACAACTGTAGTACAATATTGAAGAGAAATGACGAGAACAGCAGATTTATTTTGCCTTTTTTCAAATTTCAAAAGGCTTCAATATTTTGACAGCAATTATGAGTTTAAAAATAACAATCACCTACATTTTATTGGCCTATCCAAGTCACAAGAGTAACATAAACAGGGTAGAAATTGCCCTTTTTCCTCTCGAACAATAATGTCAGTATAACATAACTTTTAATATTGCATTTATTTATCTATTTAAGAGAATTCCTTTGTATTCAATTTGCTAAAAGTTTTTCCCTGAGATAAGTGTTGAATTTTTGTAATTGAGATGATACTATCTGTCTTTTCCCCTTTATTCTGTTAAAGTGGTAAATTGTATTATTGAATTTTGGATATTAATTCAACTTTACATTCCTAGGATAAAATATACTTGGTAAATATTGTCAGATTCTATTTGCTAATACTTTATTGATGATGCTTGTATTGATGTTCATGATGAATATTTGACTGCATTTTTCTTTTCCTGTAATGTTGTCAAATTTTAGTGACAGGATTATACTGGGCTTAGAAAAGTAGTTACATAGCATCCTTTTCTTTATTTTCTGCAAGAGTTTGAATATTGGTGTTACCTACTACTTTAGCTATAATTTGATAGATTTTACCAGAGAAGCAATGTAAGCTGGAGTAGTCTGTGTAGGGAAATTTTCATTTAGCTTTTTTCCTTTTAATATATTTTGAATTTAGATTTTAGAAAGTTGTAGTTTCCAAGAAATTTTTCTCTTTTATATGCTGTCAAGATAATTGGAACATGACTGTTCATTATATGTCCATGTTAAGCTTTTAAATTTATGTAGGATCTGTAGTCATGCCCCCTCCTTTATTTCTGAATTAGTTAATTTGTATCTTTTCTTTCTTCATCTCAATGATAAATGTAAGAGTTAATTTTAATAATGTTTAGAAAAAGCTAATTTTGGTAGTTGATTTTTTTTTTTTTTTTGCAATTTTGGCTGGGGCTGGGCTTGAAGCTAGCACCCCCGGTATATGGAGCCAGTACCCTACTGCTTGAGACACAGGTGCAACTGATATTGTTGATTTTTTTTAATCAATAGTCTGTTATGTTAATTTAAATTTAGTTTTTTAAATTTCCTTTTTTTATTAACTGGTAATTAATTTTCTCTTCTTATTATAGCCACTTAATGTTGGATGCTTATATAATCAATATTAAACTTTTCTCACCTCATAAAATAAGCAAATAAAGCTATTTGTTTCTGATAATACCCCTTGTATTGAAGCCCATTTTGTATGTTATCAATGTAACTATAACTGCTTTCATAGATTTAGTGGTTTCATGGCATTATATTTTCTCAGACTTTTTTTTGAAACTTCTTGGCTTTTTAATTTAAAGTTGGTCTTTTTTATATCGTTTCTGGTGTGTTTTTGGTTTTATTATCTATTGTGAAAAATCTCTGAACGTCTGCCTGCTTAGAGAGTTAATGGGAGTGTTTGCTCCAATTGGATTTCATGTAACGATTGGTATTATTATCCATAATATCTGTCTGTTTTCTTGTCTATCCTCCTTAGTTCTCCTCAAACTCTCATGCTCTGATTTTTGTTACCTTTTTCTCCTTTTTTCTACTGTAATTTTTAATGTGTGTTAAGTTTTAGTGATTTGTCTATATATCTTTCATATAATAATTGTTTTCCTAATGGGTGTTTTAGGAATTAAGATACTCACCCTTAAATTTTCACAGTTTTACCTGAATTAATGTTAGACTATTTCCTATACAACATGAGGACCCTATAACAGCCTAATTTGAACTAAGCTTCCCATTATACTATCATTGCTCCATATATTACTCCCACATGTGTTATAAATCCCACTGTATGATTTTTTGATTTTGCTTTAAAAATCCAAGTGACTTTTAGAGATTTTAAGACGTGAAAGCTAAAATAGCCTCTATATTTACCCACATGTTTATCATTACTAGTATTCTTCACTCCCTGGTGATTCAAATTTCCAGATGGTATTATCTTCCTTTCAGCACAAGAAATTCCTCTAGTTTTCCTTACAGCGTGGTTTGGCTGGAAATAGATTCTCTCAGATTTAGTTTATTTAAAAATGTGAGTATTCTGTTTAATTCCGAAATATTTTGCACTGAATAGAAAATATTTGGCTGTAAGTTGTGGAGAGTTGTTTGTTTTATTCTATTCTGTTTTGTTTTTCTTTCATCAGTTTAAAACATTTTTTATTCCTTCATTATACTTGTCTTTTTAACAATCATTTCTTCTTTTCAATGTAAAATTTCCTCTTTTATTTCTCCTTTCACTCTTTTTAATTTATCTTTGCTTTTAAGCCATTTCTTCATGATGTGATTAGGTTTAGTTTCCTCACTATTTATTCCTCTTGAAATTCACTAAGACTCCTAGGCATGTAAGTTACAGTTTTTGGTAAAACTGGGAAAATCTTTGCCTAATATTTTTGCAAATATATAATTTTTCTATTCATCTCCCCTTTATATGGGTCTTCTGCCACAAATCTGTAACAGTTTGTTAACAGTACATGGTTATTGAGGCTCTGCTTATGGGTTTACTTATTGTGTTTCTCTCTTTGATCCCCTTTGAATTATTTATATTGACCTTTCTTCACTTACAAAAATCATGATGCAGCCAGGACCAACATGCTATTGTTTTTATTCAGTTCATTTTTAACATATACATTGTGTTTTTCAGTTTAGGAATTTTTATTTGTGTGTGTGTGTGTGTGTATGTGCTTGACTTAATATAAATCCCCAATATGCTCTTTTAAAAAATCCACTATACCCATTTTTTTTCCTGTGGATTCTTTACCATATTTACAATGATAATTTTTTCAGTTCTTTCTGCTAGTTCTTGGTAACCCATGATTTTTTCATGGCCATGGCCCACATTGTGTTTCTTCCGATGTTTGATAAATGTTTGTAGATTGGACATTGTCAGTGATGAAAAGAAACTCTGAGTCTGTTATTTTCTTCAGAAAAGTGTTGACTATGTTCTATTGAGCAATTTGATTGCTATGCTATCCTATCACCATACATTTGTGGAGGCTTGGTAATTTATTTATCTTAGAACAAGTCTAGTTGGTCTGAGCCACAGGGCAAGCCATGCAGCACTGAACTATAATTACGATCTCCCCTACAGTGAGCAGCAGCTGAAATCCTCGCTCTGCTCTTGTATAGGTCATTGTACCAGCTCTTTCCAATCAGAGTTTTTTGAGTTTTACTCACATTGGCATAATCCAGGTGCAAAGCAACAACTTGAAAGACTTTTTGTACTTGTTTTCGGACTTTCCCCTTATTACAACTCTTTTTCTGGCATTTCTCTCTTGATATCTAGTCATTGTAGGGTTCTCAAATTCCAACTTATACAACTTTAGCCAGTAAGACTGCAGGTCTCTGTTTGAGCTGTCATTGTCAAACTCTGTGCACTGACCAGTGTCCTCAGTTTTCAAAATATACAATTTTGGTTGTCACTCAGTATACTGAACAGTTTTTATGTAGTCATATATCTTTCAACTTTGCCTGTTTTTTTTTTTTGTGTGTGTGTGTGTGTGTGTTTGTATTTTCGGTGTCTCTAAGTAGGTTTTTTAAATAAATATTTAATGAATTTACCCGAATGAAATTTAAATGATATAGAAATGAAAAATATTAGCAAATTATAAACAATAAAAGTGAATATAAATTAGCCATGTCCAAAGACATATCCAGTTAAACATTCATGTACACTCACATATATATGTGTTACCCGTATCTAAGTAGTTTTTTAAAATGCATTTTGTCCAGAGTTTGTAATGATTATGAAGAAGTCATAAATAGTTTTGAATTTTAAAAATATTTTTAAAGCAATGATCGTGCTCCAGGACTTGATCTAAATACTGAAAATACATGTAGAAAACTATAGAACAGCAAAGAGTGGCAGAAACGTAGATGGTGAAAGTCAGGTTCTACAGGTATTTCTGAGGTAGTGGTTACAAGGTTTCCTGATAGAGTAGACATGGACGATAAGATAATAAAGGGATCGAGGAAGAGTCTATTCTTTGTTTGACCTAAGAATCATTTAGAAAAGACCTATCATTAACTAAGATGTGAAAACAACAGATGAATTTGGTTTTGATGCAGGAGAAACAAGAGAGTTCGGTTTTTTACACATTGTGTTTGAGATACCTATTAGACTTCTCAATGGAGATAGGTAGGCAATTGGACCAACATACATAGTTTTCAAAATGGTTTTTTGACTTGAGCTATTAATTCATTAACTATCAGTGCGTAGATGGGATATAACGTTCTCAGATAGAGTAGTAAACTTTCCAAGATAATTCATATAGATAGAAGACCAAAGACTACCCAGAGCTGGTGTTAAGAAGTTGAGAAGAATGAGAAGTGGGCCAAAAAATGAGCCATTGATTAAAATAAAAATCCATAGTACCAGGTGTCCTAGAAGCCAAATGAGAAAAGAAAGAGAAAATAGATAATGTGTCAAGCAGTGATCATAGTTTAATAAAGTTGAAGACTGAAAATTGACAATTCGATTTAACAACATAGTAGTCATTACTGACCTCAACAAGAGGCATTTTTTGAAGTGACAGAAAAAAAAAATCTTAGCTGGATATGTTTAAGAGAAAATCAGAGAAAAATTAGAGATAGTGAGTACAGGTAGGGCTTTATAAAATTTTTTTTAATGGGGAGAATATTACTTATGTAATAATTGGGGAAATATGGTTAAGAGAAAGATTATTTATCACAACCATATCTATGCAGTATTTATAAACATCTGCACACATTTATACACACACATACACACTAATTTACATTTACAGATAGAAGAAAAATATTTGTATGTTAAAAGAGACAGTCTACTAATGTGTGAATAATTGGTAACAAGGAAATGAAAAGAGTATTGTTTATATACCATATACCAGAAGAGATAAGATCTACTGGTCAAAACACATTTTTTGCCATGCAAGGGAGTTCTAATCATTGTTTTATAAAACAGAAATAAAGGCAGAGAATATGAGAGGGAGGGAGACAAAGTGGCAGACACTTGTGGAAGTTCTTTCCTAAGTGTTTATAATTTTATCAGCAGTATTGGATGGACAGTCAGTAGCTAAATATGAAGATGGGGAAGGAAGTTTTGGAGTACTGAAAACAGAATAAAAGATATCCCTTTGGTTTCTAGATGCCTATAAGAGAGCATTTGGGATGCAAAAATATAGAAAGAGTACAGGAGATCATCAGGAACTTATCTGAGGTATAATAACACATATTTAGTATGTCAGCATGAGTGCTGGTTCCTGCCATGTTTAACTGCTTAAGTGTATGGAAAAAATAGACAAGGAATTACAGTTTATCAAGCTTAGTGCATTGACACAGGAGTACAGTAAACGGAAAAATGAGTGAAAAGTGAATATAATAGTAAGCCATCAAAATTAATCTTCTAAAGAAGAGTTTGGGGATTTACAAGAAGACAGAAACATGGCTAGATTATTGAATCAATAAATTTTAGGTTGTGATAGGGTTGAAGAATGGATGGAGTCTAGTACTACAATAGATGGTAATATACCAGTAGCTCCATGTTTCATGTAGATTTTGCAAGAGCCACCAGTAAATTAAAGTAGCAAATGGTAGCAATAAAATGGGTGAATTTGAGATTATGGAACATTTACAGTTAACGCTACTGACACAGTTAGAATTAGACCAAGATCAGAGGCGAGGAGTTCAGAAATTGACATGTCAGGTAGCCAGACAAATTATTTACTGTGTATTGAAATCATCCAAAAGAATAAAGTTCTAGATCAGTGGTTCTCAAATCTTCCTAATGCTGCAGCCCTTTAATACAGTTCCTATGAGTTGTGACCCAGAGGTTGAGAACTGCTGCTCTAGATTTAAAAAGAGGTTCAAAGCTGTAGGTGACAATTTAAGAAGGGGTGGAAGGGTAAGATGGTTTGGAGGATGAATAAAGAACAAGAAGGACACTTATCTCAATTCCAGACACAACAGTATGTATGTTGTGGAAGAAACAGCCTCTACTAGTTGAGATGACTGCAGGAAATCAATGTCCTTAGGGCGAATCCAGATTCCTTTTAAAGCAGGAACAGCATATGAGCAGAACTGTTCCATTCAAATTCTCCCCTATCCTGATACTTTTTGTTGGTAAATAATAAACCTGTCCTATAACCTGCCATGAGACTTTATGTGCAATGTTAATATATTTATCACTTTCTACATGTTATCCTAAGATTGTTAGAAATAGTAATTTACTTGTCCTCCCAAGGCATAATGCTGAGATAAAATTTGGGTACAGTTAATTCTTATGTGAAGTGGTCTCAAAAAGCACAAGTAAGGGAAGGGGGAAGGTAAAATAGGAAAAGCAGAAAAGTTCCAGACTTTGCATGAATGAATAGAATACTGCTATTCAGTCTTAGACCCCTTGAAGAATAATATAGGATTTGCCTCACAATTATCCTACCAAAAAGGGAGAAAGCTGAGATACTTATTCACTAAGTCACATCTGTTATTTCTTTGGAATTTACACCTTTCCTTATGGGTACATCAAATCCTTAGACCAAGTAACAAGGAGATATAGTCACTCAAGATAGAAATCTGTCAGAATACCAGGAGATGTTCACCAAAGCTGTTTTATCACCAGGTCCTAGACTGATGGGTTATGGAGCAGAGTATTTTAAAAAGTCTCACAACTTACACCAAACAGATCCATGCATGTCACATCTTGGGTCCACTCCTCGACTCTTGATACTCCAAGATGGACATTATCCATAAGCTCTTTAGAAAAGATCTAAAAATGTGAGGATTAATGGAATAAACTACTTTCTCAGAGGCTGCATTCCCAAGAACAAAATCAATCTTCATTAATTCCCTCCTCTGTCACCAATTACGAATTTCTCTCTCATCTTTAATCTATATTGTCAAGCAAAGTGATCCTGAAACTCATTCTTGAAGGGTTATAGCCTTGGATGGATTACACTTGTCAGATTATAATTGCCCCAATTGTCTGTTTACTGTTAGGATGGAACAGGCATGGAAGCTCTAAGAGAAACCTAGCAAATCCTCCTTGCTCCAGATGTATTTCTCTCTGACCCTGGTATAGAGAACCAATCCCAAATTCTTAAGATAATTGGGACAATTGGACCCACCAATGTAATCCTTTCACTAAATTGACAAATAACTCAGCCATGGTGGCTCACTGGCTTTGCTGAGAAACTCAATTAATCATTGACTATCTTTTTTAGGGTATGGTTGACATAAGATACCATTGATTAGGGCAACTATTTGGTTAAGTTTACGGTAATATACCAGAATCTCCATGTTTCATCTAGATTTTGTGAGAGACACCAGTGAATTAAATGGCATTGGCCAAGTCTATGTTCTTTATGTATTTTAGAGTAGTACTAATTGCTGAAATTTTATCTGAGGTCTTGTATTGCTTCTGACTTATTCTCTTTGTAAGAGGTGAGGAATAATTTTAGAGGCTTTTCATTTGCCTTTCTGATCATAATGACTTTTACTCCATAATTCAGTTGCTACATATGCCTATTCTAATTATAAACTCAAGGGAAGGAAAAATTCCCACAGGGCGAATCTTTACACCCAATGATGCCATTGTGATATAGACTTGGGCCTTGACTCCCTCCATTTATCACCTACCCACCACATATCTTGATTTTAAAAACGGGTGTCTTGAATTCCTTGGTATTAATGTCAACCCATAAGCCATATCTAACATACCTAGAAAAATCTGGATATTATCTTTTCTACTAATATAAGTTATCCTCGTGCTATGGTCCCTTAGGTCCAGGCTGTGAATGGCTACTAACCAGTCCATGGGGTTTTAGGAGCCAGGCCACACAGCAGGAAGTGAGTGGCCAGTGAGCTTCCTCTGTATTTATAGCTGCCCCCATCACTCACAGCAATGCCTGAGCTCCATCTGCTATGAGATCAAGACTGGCACTGGATTCTCGTAAGAGCATGGACCCTACTGTAAACTGAACAAGTGAGGGATCTAGGTTGCATGTTACTTATGATAATCTAAAACCAGTGATCTGAGGTGGAGCTAAGGCAGTGATGCCAGTGCTGAGATCATCTAGTTGCAGGAAAGCAAGCTCAGAGCTCCCACTGATTCTGCATTATGGTAAGTTATATAATTATTTCATATATATATGTCTAATATATTGCCATGTAGTAATAATAGAAACATGCACAATAAATACAATTTATTGAATCATTCCAAAACCATCCTCCCTCTACCCCTAGTCTGTGGAAAAATTGTTTTCTTTGAAACCACTCCCTGGTGCCAAAAAGTTGGAGATTGCTATTCTAGTATATTCTAGTATAATAGGCAGTAATGGCCTATTAAATATTTAACAATCAGATGTTTGAGAGAAGCAAACCAAATAAAAACAATAAAACCTTCACATAGAACATTTGCCAATTTCCATGGTGTGAGAAGTCCTACCCACAGCCAAAGCTGTCAACACCAGCTCGGAAGCACATAGTTAGGAGGAGATGTGCACAGTTTCCTGGCTCTGGCACAGCACTGCTTACATGTTTTCACTTATCTGGGTGTTTAGACTCTTTTATCAATATGTCTTCTTTGAAGAGGAAATGAGGAGATATATGCATTGTACACATCAGCAGAGAGTCACAGGTCTCTTTCTCAAGGTGAGTCTATCTTCTCTTCTGTTTTTGCCCTCAGACTGGAAACAGAATAAAAGATCATGATTTTCCATTCCAGGAGTTTACACAGGTTTCTGATGACCAGCTCTTTACATTCTTGAATATCTAATCAAAGAAACTCACTTGTGAGTTTCCCATTTATATCCATCCTAGAGATATCATGATTTACTGGCTGTTGCCATAAATCCCTGGGGCTTCAAGGCCTTCTGAATATCACCTTGACCTTATTTTCAATTATCTTCTGTTTGGTGGTATAGAAGCTTGGTCTTTTCTTTCCTAAAATTCTATCACCTATGAGAACCCTGGGTCCCACTTTCCTGGCACAGTATATCCTAATCAACACTAACATGCAGACTATGCCAACTGAGAGAGAGAGAGAATATGTACTTATCAATAATGTTACCTTCTAAACCTCATAACACTGCCTTATTTTTTTCCTGAAAAAAGTGCCTTGGCTGTACCTGAGAACACAGTAACTTGGTGGCTTTTCTGTTCTCCCCTAATGTATTTTTGCTGATGTGTCCATTGACATGGGTTTTTTAAACTCCTTTCTCGATACTTTGTCTACATGGTTCTGGCATATCTACATTATCTTCCATAGCTATCATCATAATTAAGCTACAATGATCCAGCCTTTCATTGTAGTAGGCCTGACTCTAAGTATCTTCTCCAGGATATTAATCCCTGAGTCATAGAAAAATATCTCATATCAATAAACTCAAATTCTCCCTCACCCACCATCCTTATGATGCAGGACAAGGTGGTGTCACAACCTGCCGCCTTAGCCCTGGCGGTGTTGATGCTGCTGCAGCTGGATGAACCAGCTTGATGTAAGGGGCCAGACACCTGGGGGGAGACACTGGCGCCTTTCTGTCTCCTCCTTGTGCACTTCTGACTGGTGAATTTCATGTAAGCTTCCAAGGCCTGAGAGTTCATTGGACAGCTGGTTATAACTGATGAAAACTACTGCCCTAAAGTCAACATTGAGTTCTGGCAAAATAATCCCCTGCCACTATATAAACCCCTGAGCAGAGAGCCCAAAGACAGACCTCTAAAAGGGAGCAGGAGAGCTTATTCCCCTCCTAGGTTCTCTCGGCCAGGGGATTTGGTTTTTTGTAGTTGTTGTAATTTTTGTTTCTGTGAATAAATCCTGACTTACCATTGATCCTGTGGTCCATCGATTCGTTTCTCGAATAGCTGAGACCAAGAACCAGAAACTCCAGTATCACTTATATCCCACATTCAGAATCCACTCCTACATTGCCCCAACATCTTCTCAGTTGATATTAGCTGTGTCCTGTTATTTTGTTTTGCTTATTTTTTTCTGAATAGTCTGTTTCTGTAGTATCTTCTTGTTTGGGCTCTCCTAAGAGAAGACTCCAGCTATTAGTATTGAGACTGTGGGAGAATATGGTCGAGACTTTTGAGGACAAGCATTATTCTGGCAGAGATCTGTTGATATCTTTCTTCTGTGATAGCTTCGCACAGTTTCTAGGCCATGGGAAGCCGCAGTTCTTTAGTGAGAGGCAAGAGGCTGTTTTCCAATCTGGAAGTTTCAGGGTAATCTCGGGATTTCACTTTCTCTGAGCCACTTACAGGGCTATCCACTGTGCAAGCCTTTGCGTTCTACTCCTCAGGGAACTTAATTAGCATAAGAGACCTAGAGACCCACTGGGATAACATAGTTGGTCTCCTTTGTAGTTTCTTGGAGTAGCTGCATATCTAATATTAGACCTGATTTTCATCGCCATCTACCCTCTGGCTGCTAGAGATAAGTAAGTGCACATTAGGTTTCTTCCTTATTACTTTCTTTCTGGAGATTTTTGACTTTTGAGGAAAGCATCATCTCCATCTCAACTTCTGCCCTGATAATAAATCTGCCTCTTCTGAATTAGAAATACTGTCATGGAAATCTGACTTTCACTGGACACCCTGAGTTGACAGTGAGTAAACTAAGCTAGCCTTCTTTTTTTTTGCCTCTGGAGCATTTACCAAATTTCTTCCATTTCCCCCACTGCATAATTATCATTGTCCCTGTATATTTTAAGTTCTAGAACTGTTGCATAAGCCAGTTCACTGGTATTTTATTTCCACTCACCACATGTGAAATCTTAGTAATTTTGTTATTACATCATTATGTGGGTTATCACCAACCACCAAGGCAGTACACAGCTCCTAATTTTTATCTGACTAATGAATGTTCCAATTCCAGAATACCCTCCTGAGATGTACTTTTTAGACCCAGTTCTGCCTCCCAAAGCAAATGCTGAGAGGAGGACTTAGAAGCAGGTGTTCTTTCAACACCTGAAAGTACAAAGCGGAGGGATAAGAAAGTCAGATGAAAAGAGAGAGATACAATGTTTGTTAATGAATAGGCTAACCCTGTGGGTCACTAGAATCTTCTTGGCATCTTTGTGAAATGTGACTCAGAATTGCCTCACCAACATTTACGGGATACAAAGGCTCCAGGCTGAGAAAGCTCCTTTCGCTCTGGATAAAGGCTGTCAGGAAAGATGCATGTGCTTGAGGGAGGAAGCACTTAGCATCCTGAAAATTGTCCTAATAGTTTTCCAAAAATAAAGAATGCGAGTTTGGAAAAATGAAAGACAGAATGATTAAAAACTTATAAGGAAAGGAAAATAAGAGAAGTTTCTATATGTGAGATTAAATGAGTGGAATTTATTAATATCTGATTTTTTGGGTGTGTCCCAGACTGCATCTAGTAAGGATGTTGCTTAAACCAAAAATCCCATGTGGAATAAAATTATTAATATAAAAATCAGGAAAGAATGAGTCAAAAAATAGAAGAGTACATGTTTGTGAATATACCAAAAATCTTAGGCTAACATCACTATTATAGTAGGGGTTTTTTTGCACTAGTTATCCAGTAATCAAGAAAATTAGAAATTTACTATAAGGAATAGCAAGATATTATCCAAAGAACCAAACAATTATGAGATCTCCACTGGTATGAAGTGAGTTCTGAGTTCTTGAGTAAGTCATCATATCCCATTCAGCCTTATTTTTCTACATATCATGAAGCTATTGAAGTTAGTTTTTATCAATATTATCTTGATAACATACACTCTTTATTTCTTCAGTAAATTTTTACCTGAATCCTAATTTATCAATGGATAAAATAGGGCTGGAAAAGTTGAAAGGAACGTAAGTTTCTTTTATCTCATTTATACACTGTGATGATCTTAATATTATCCAAAAATAATCAGGTAGAAAAGCTTCGATCACTATAATATATAATTCCTTCATTAATTGTTATAAACCAGATATATTTACATACCATTGAGAAATACATACACAATTCATAAGGTGCTTACTCATCTGATCAGGAAAGCAACCGTGTATTGAATATATCCCAAAACAAACTTTTAGGTCTTACACCAAGTATTAAAGGTCCAGTCACAGACGAGACATACATTCTCCCCAGATTCTTGGGGCTCACTATCAAGATAAAACAATAAATACAGTAAGGGCGATAAAATATCAGGAATGGTCTTTCAACCATCCTCTATCCAATACAGGCTACAAAACAGATATATGTACAATTTTAAGAACACATATTTTTAGTTCAGCACTAGAAGACTCTTCTTCGCTATGAGACACAGCATAGCATTTTGTCACTATGGAATACTTGGCCAGCACAGTTTCAGAATGAAAATCATTTCAGGTTCATGCTTACTTTAGTAAATTGAGGCATTCTCTCCTTTGAGCCAGGGGTCAACCGTGAAGACTAATTACTGATTTCTATGATAAAAGTATACTATGTTTGGGTGGTACCAGTGGCTCAAAGGAGTAGGGGGCTGGGCCCATATACCAGAGGTGGTGGGTTCAAACCCAACCCCAGCCAAAAACTGCAAAAAATGTGTACATATGTGTGTGTGTGTATATATATATATATATCTCGCCTATGTTTTATCTTTTATACCACATCTTTACATCTTTTCCATGTTTACATACACAAATAATTACCGTGTGTCAAGACTGCCTGCCGTATTCAGGATGGTAATATGCAGGACAGGACTGTAGCCTCAGAGCAGTAGGCTATCCCATATTGCCCAGGTGTGTATGAGGCTATACCATTCAGGTTTCTGTGAGTACACACTATCCTATTTGCACAAGGACAAAATTAGTGAATGATGCATTTCTCAGAAAGTGTCCAGGACATTAAGTGAGCATGACTGTGTGTGTGTATACTCATATAAATATCCTGTATAGCATCTTGTATGTATATGTACACACACATACATACGGGAACTCAGGGGTGGATACATCCACTGTGACATGAACACCTAAAACTACTTTTTAATATGCAAACTCAAAATAATTAAAAGTAGAAAGAAAGATGAAAAAGATGTGAACTCATATGTAGTTAGATACCCAAATGCGTACACAGAAAACCCAGTTAGGTGAGCAGTCATAACGAGAACACTTAAGGAGTTTTGCCTCACTAATTTGGCCATTATTTTATAAACATTCATTTAGCACCTACTCCATATTATGCACTGGAGAGCGGTGGAGGTTAAAATAGCGAGTAGCACCATCACCTCAATCTCGGCTGCTGCTTTGCTGCTGGCTGGAACCTTTATCAAGTGTCAGCAAGGGAACCTGGCATTTATCAGGGTGGGTACTGCGCTCCACTCTGCTGACAGGGTAGACTCAATACTTGTCATCCTCACTGCGCTAAGATGTTTTAATGGTTTGTCTTTCTTCTTCCCATCACCCAGGGAACTTTGTCTGTCTTTCCTCTTCAGGGCCTCCCTCCTGTGCCCTAACTGTGTTCTTTTCTCATTTTTAACTCCCCTTCACATGAAGCGCCTAGGTGTGTGACTTTTGAAGAAGTCATTATTCCTTCTGTTTCCTGTAAAATGTGGGAATCAACTAAATTACCCCTGATGACTTAGCCTGCTCTCTTGAGTTAACATTGTGGGATTCTTGCCACTCCTCACAGCCCATAAAAGCAGAGCCTGAGACAGGAGCTTTTGTAAATGTAGGCTTCTTGGATCATTTGAGTCTAAAGGACAGGAGTGGATGGTCTGCAAAATTAAACGGGGACAGGCTGAGAGCCACAGGTATAGAGCGTTAGGAAAATGTGAATGGGGGAAGCAGCCGATCCAAGGTTGGTGGAGCTGATTCTGAGTGTGGGAAACTGGAGCTTCCACCCGCTGGTGATGTTCCAAGGAACGTCATGGCACGTGTGTCTGAAATGTCTGAGACTTGGAAAAAGGGAATATTTATCTACTAACTCCTGCCCCATTAGGAAAGGGGTGTTCCAGAAAATGTTAACACCTTCTTGCTTCCCAGTCTGTGCAGATGCCAGGGCGACTGATTAAGCTTCTGCAGCAGATCTCTGTGATGTGGTAGATAAGCCCTCAGAGCGGTGGGATGGATGCAGTGCAGCTGAGACCAGGTGCTGCCAGGCTACACCTGAGTTCAGCTGGCTGCTATAGCAAACCCCATAGAAAATGTGACGGAGTAGAGAATGTAAAAGGAAACATAGATGTCCCATTCAGAAGCCATTGTACTCCTCAACCCTGTGCAAGAGCTGAGATCAAGATCTTATAATTGTCGAGTCAGCTTTAACAGGGCAATGACTATATTGGAACTCTACCAGAAAAGGTGACTATACAGCACTTCCTTGACCACCAAGGATTGTTGTTGTAATAGGCGTCATTGCCCATCTCCTCCACCCTCTTTTTTAAAAAGCATCCCTAATCTCCCCACTCCATGAAGAAGTTTTGTCTTCTAGGTAAAGATTTCTCAGATTCCCTTTTTTTATTTGTTTTTGTTGTTGCTGTTGTTGTTTAATGTATGCCCATTATAGAGGATTATGGTTTGGAATCCCTAAGAGTATGTTCCTCTCTTTACTCTGGCATCACTACAAATCATGACTCTCTCTGTCCATGTTCAGATTTGGCTATCCCAATATATAATAATGTGCCTCAAGGTTTATCAGATGATTATTACTGACTGCTATTAAAGGACATCTACAATGTGCCAGTCATGGTATCAAAATGCAGTGTATTTTAAGTACATTATATTTAATTACATTACATTTAAGTACACTTTTAAGTCTTTTAAGCAATATGTCTCAAATCAATAGGATCCTATCAGGTTGGTACAGATACTTCCATTTTACAAATGAGGCAACTAAAAAAAAACCAAACAAACAAATGAAGCAACTAGGAAATTGAGATTAGGGAGAGGGAAGTGACTTACCTCAATTTGCATCACTAATATGGACCTACGCTGGCTTTTAAATCCATATACGTCTATAAAGTACAGGCTATTCAAGGGTTGAAACTACCTCAGAGGGCACTCAGGTTTTAGGATCAGCTGTGTCTCTCGGTTCCAGGTGACATTCATGCCTGATCTGATGAGTAATGTTGAACTTCAGCTTTCTTGAGTAGAGCCTGGGCATTCTGCTTAGTCACCTGCCGCATATCTACCTGCTTTGACCTCATCTACTAACGCAGATATATTTGATACCTAATAGTAACTCAGGGTAGAACCTGAAGCCTTTGTAATATTTTTACATCTGCATTTTCCCATTGGAGGCCAGACTAAAACTAAATAAATACCCCAAGCTAACCCACCCTGTATTTAGGGGTAAATACGAGGAGGCCATAAGTTCATATGCAGACTATTTTGGAATTGCACATGAACTTTATGGTCACTCTATATTTTGTAGTTTGCCTGTTGCATATTTTCTTGTGCTGCTCCATTTTTCTCTTCACAGTCTCTCTGTCCGTCGTGTCATCCATAATCCACTGGCAGAGCTGAGAACAGGAGCAGCTAAACTCAGAAATATATTTGCCATGATTTAGAATCACTCAGAGAATCAGAGAATCTAATATTTGAAGGGAAAATAGCCTATCTTAGTCTCCTAACCTGTCTTAGAGCATTCAGACCTCTATAAAAATGCCTTTGACTGGGTAATTTATAAACAATAGAAATTTACTCCTCATTGTTGCAGAGGCTGGGAAGTCTAAGATCAAGGTCCCAGCACATCTAGTGAGGGCCTGTTCCTTGTACCTTCTCTGGGTCTTCACATGGTGGAAGAATAAAAGAGCTCCCTGAAGCCTTTTATGTGAGGGCGTTAATCCCGTTCATGAAAGCAGAACCCTTACGACCTAATCACCTCTGTGCCTTCACCTCTTAATACCAGCACAATGGGGATTAGGTTTCAACAGGAGTTTTGGAGGGACAAAATCAGACCATAGCATAACCTTTCTGTGCACCCATTCTCCCTGGCAGTGTACTGTTCTTTTCTCAGCTTCTTGCCAGTAGATCACTCAGCACACTAGACAGTCATAACTGATCTTCCCCAATCAGTCCTGCAGATGATGTGTTTGTAGGCTGTAATGGTCTCCTTCCTGGTCATTATCAGCTGCACCAGGAATTGAGCACATCCTGATCTGAGATGTCTATGGGAGAAATATAAGGGTAAGAGTAGCTTAGAAAGGGCAGTGGGGGGTATCGGGGTGTGTGTGTGTGTGTGGTAGACATGTGAATGCAGGTAGAGGCAGCAGGGATCTCTTATACTCTACGCAGACTGAGAACCACACAAGGCTGGTCTGGTGGCAGAGAAGGTAGGGAAAGATTTTAATTTTTTTTTTAAAGAGTGATGGTAGGAGAAACATTTCAAACAACCTCCTAAATCCTCTGCCCACCTATCTTCCTGTACCCTTGACCACACACGTATGGTCATTTCACTCATTAAAATTGCTCAAGTAATTTTCTGTATCCACTCGCCTCCTTTTTTCTAAACTGGAATTATCATAATAGACACCTGGGCTATGTACTTGATGACATAATTTTTTTTTCCTTCTGGATTTATTTTATTTCCCAGTAGATCCAGTCATTATACAGTGCTTCCTGTGTCACACAGACAGAACTTGCCTGTAATTTCTACTCGTTTGCTCTATTTCTGCCTTTGGGGACTAAATAAAACAAAACAAAACAAAAATCCCTTCCTCTTATACCTGTCCATCCAATATTTGAAATAAAGTATTCCTGTTTTCCCTACTCCATGAAGAAGTTTTGTATTCTGCAGGGGTCCTCAAACTTTTTAAACAGGGGGCCAGTTCACTGTCCCTCAGACCAGTGGGGGGGCCGGACTGAGGGCCCCAGGATGAGTCGGCTGCTAAGCAGGGCAGGCAGCGGTGGCAAAAACACCCAGCGGGCCAGATAAATGTCATAGGTGGGCTGCATGTGGCCTGTGGGCTGTAGTTTGAGGATGCCTGGTATTCTGGGCTAAATGTCCTCAGATTCTACATATATGTATATATATATATAGAGAGAGAGAGAATGATGGATAGATAGATAGATAGATGGATAGATAGATGTCACGGTTTAGAATTCCATGGGATATAATAGTTCCTTTCCTCTAGTATTATTACAAATCATTCGTCTCTCCATGTTTAGATTTGGTTATCCCAATATATAATAATGGGGGCCTATACATCCTTTTCTCTAGAGCATCACTTATTAAAGTCTAAAGCTCTGAACCCAAACATGTGTTATTTGTGCACATAACACATGTGTGCATGGGTGTGTATGTGTGCATATTTCAAAATTCCAGACAATAAGAACCCATGCAATTTGGACCAAGGATGAACTGAAAATTAATCACTTCCTGTGATTTCAGAGTCAAGCAGGTAACCGCATGGTGATATTATGTTTGACATCAAACATGGCCCAACAGGGGAGAAGAATATGCTTCAGCAGTTAGATTATTATGTTAATACAAACTGGGACTTATTATTATGTTTGTCTCTTTCACGAATGAATTCGATGTGATTGCTGCCGCTGTTTCAGTACTAGGTAATGGAGGCTGAAATGTATTCCCCGGAAGATCCTCCGGGAACAGCCACTTGGGATTGACAGAGAGTGTCACTGGGTGTCACTGTTGAGTCACACAAATGCAGCAGCCGCTTGGTTATAGAAGTGTGGCTGCTCAAAGAAGCTGGATGCAGGAGGCTGGGGTGGCCGCCTGTCTCCTGGTCTGTGTCTCTTCATTAGGGTCAGGATAGATCATCCTTGTCCCTGATTTTCCCTGAGAATTATCAGGTCAGATGTGTCCATGTCAGTGTGGGCCTTGGCTGCCTCAGCGGCTGCTTAATGAGCTGATCTGTCCTTGATGTGCCTGGTGGTGCTCTGATAGGACTCAGCTTCTATGCATCAGTGTAGTAAGCGATCACATCCCACCCTCGGTCAAAGGAGAGCTCCCCTCACACCAACACTGGCTGAACTCTATTCACAGCAGATAAGCCCCTCTGTCCTGCAGGTAGAGTTTCTTCCAGATTTAGATGATGATTTCAGTCTCAGGTAAGATTCAGTGAGTGGCACATTTCTGCTTTTTAATGGGGACGCTAATTTTGATAGACCTGGGAATTGTAGGAAGCTAGTACTTTGAAGGGGAAGGAGAATAATTGACCACAGGAAAGAAAAGCTCAGAAAAAGAAGTCTGAGTGACCTTCCTAGTAGAAATCTGACCCTGCTACCACCCTGGCCTGATCCACACACAGGCCATAAGCTTTTGTTACCTCAGTGACTGAACATCCTTTGTGAGATTGGTTACTCAGGTTCATTGGCAAGCCTTCTCAATCTGTTTAGGAGAACCTATAAAAGTGCAAATGCCAATGTCCCATATCCTAAGAATTTTTTCTGGACATCTAATAAGAGCCATAGACATCAGTATATTTATAAACTCCACCTGTCTCTAAAGAATATCCAAAGAACATTCTTCTAGGAATGATCCATTGATTATATGCTTTCCAATGATTGTGCATCATATTATCATTCATGTTTGTAGCTCCTGGAATTCAGTACTAAGTTATGCTCAAAGAGATTCTTTCAAAGTGCAAATATAACCACTCTTCTCTCGCCTTTGAACTCCTCAATGGCTAATCACTGTGTATAAGTCCAGTACAAACTCATTCCTTCTTGGCCCCTCCTTATTCCAGGACAGGGCAGTTTTCTCTCCTCACCTTCCATTATGCCAGTGGTCGCACACTGAAACCACCTGGGGAGATCTAAAAAACACTGATGCCTGGGTCCCAACCCAAGACTTCTGTTTTCATTGACATAGGACGAAGCTCAGCCACCAAGAGCTCTCACAGTTCCCCAGGTGATTCTGATCTGAAGCACAGAACTTGAGAGGGAACATGCCCTGATTTTCACCTTCCTAGAACACACCTGTTTTCTTATCCTCTTGTGACTGAGCCATATCTGTTAATCCTTCTTGACTCAACACTCTCCATCTCCTTGAAGAAACCATGCCTGAACACATACCTTGAGGGAAGTCAAATATTTTTCTTTGAGAGTCCATAGTTTCTTGGGCATACTGTATAGAATATTGGATTGGAAATATCTGTATGTCTACTGTTTTGGTTTTTTTTTTTTTTTGTCTCTAGATTATAAGGCCATACTGGCAAAGTGAATGTCATTTTGTGCCCAACACATAACAGAGAAACTAGTTAGCACCCCATAGGCTCAGGAGGTAATTTTTGGTCAGAATTATTGGTGATAGAGTGTGTGAATGATGTAATGAATGACAATGATAACAATTTATTAAATCTTTGCTGTGTACCTAGCCAGACACAAAGTGTTATGTAGTCGTTACTGTATTTCACACTCACAAAGGTCCTATTGGAAAGTGTCATCTCCATTTTACAGATGAGGGAACTCAGGTGTAGATATATTAAGAAGATAACACAGCTATGATTCGCAGCCTGGTCCATGTGACTGCACTTTTAGTCACTCTACTGATTGCCTTCAAAAACGGAAAGGGAAAGATTTTTAACTGGTTTTTCTATACTGTAGCTTTTATTGGGCTATTGTCACCAGGTGCTACATGGGGCCTTTCAATGCTTCATTCTAGTTCACCCACACAATGACTCTACAAATGAGCACACTAGTCCCATTTAATTGATTAGAAAATCAAGTCTCAGAAAAAGGTAAAGTGATTCAGGGAAGGCCACCTGGGAAGACATAACAAAGGCTGCATGAAGCCCTGTGGCCAGTGGCCGTCTGGCTGCAGAGCCTAGGTCTGCTCACTGCATCAGAAAGGGAAGGAGAAAATGATGGAAGAGAAAGAAGGAGGGGGCGAGAGAGAGAGAGATACACAAACGAATTTTTGGACTTCCTTGGATGAAGACAAAATACACCCAAGATAGATTTCTTTGTCTCTGATTTTTTTTTTTTTTTTAACATTTCTCTCCAAAGAGTCACTGGGAAGAAAAGAGTCTAACAACTTTTCTTTTGAAAACATTGGTCACTTATTCTGAGCCTGCCAGGGATAGCTGAAGTATAACTGAATTTTTGCATTTTATGCCCTTGTAACTCCTTCCTTTAGACAAGTCACACAGTGAAAGTCATGGACCTTCGGCTCTTTTTCTTTTTCCCCATTTTTTTTTCAATGATGGGGAAAGGTCGTCTGGCAGAATAGTGGCCAGAACCCAGCTCAGTCCTGTGCTCTTTACCCACACGTTAACTCGGTGATTAAACATTGTTAAACATGGTGAATATTTTAAAAACTACTTAGAGTTTGTTAGTTGCAAAGCACTCTGAATGCCCATTACAATGTATTTTTGTTGCCTATTGCTAGCACATAACAAGGCCATTTGCTCGGTGGGATCTTAGTAGATAAGTAGGAACAAACAGAGGTAAGGTACAGATTCCTTTCCTCACTAATGGGAACAGATGGCTTGAAAGGGGAAGTGGATTCTGGTTGCAAAGAAACGTGAGCCACTGGCACCCTGCTGAGGGCAGACAATTTCCTTTGCAAAACACTGGAGGAAGCATCTGGAAATTCAGTGACCGAGCCCTCAACAAAGGCAGGGTAGACATCTCAGGACCTGCTCAAAGTGGCGAGAGGAACACGGGATTGAGAAGCATGTTACTTCTAGTGCTTTCAGGAGCTAAATCTTCAGGGAAGCTGCTCAAACCTGTGCTACACTAACTGATATACAGAATGGGACCTATAATATTTGCCAGTCTGCAAACACGTTAGATACTTGCACTTTTTTTTTTTTTCTCACAGTGTTTCTTTTAGTCTGTTCCCTCCTTCCTCGGTCAGGATTTTTCTTAGCCTCAAGTCCTAACAATGTTGTCCTTTTATAATCTTTCACCAATCTCCCAGTAGGAAGTAAGCTCTCTTGACTCTCACCAGGCTGGTTTGAGGATTTGCTGTGGCCCTTATTTCCACGTGCATTACTTGTGATCAGCTGCCAGCATCGCTGCCTCCTCTTCTGCACAAGATTTACGTTTTTGCTATTGTGTTTCTTCTAGTAGAATCACACTGTTTGCTTAGTATAAAGTTCCCATTCAACAGTGGTTGCAACAAGTTAAATTGTGAGCATAGATGCTGCCTGTTTTCTCCCAGATGTGAAGTTAAAAAACGTGAATGTTCATTTGTGGATCATTTGAGGAAACAGCAAGAGAAATCTTTGGGAATTTACCATATCATCACAAAGAACAAAGAAGGAGAAATCTTGGATATGAGACTTGGCTCAGGATTGTGTGACATTAGGCAATCAATTCACTGTACATGGACTTAATTTTCTACCTGTAAGTTGGGGATAATAATCCCTGTCTAATTCTTCCTATTGTTTTAACAATTGAATGAGATTATATTTAAAAGCACTGTGCAAACTAATGGTACTATAGACATGTATTATTTTTATTAATGCTGTTATTATGGTGCCAAGCCATAAAAAGAAGTTTTGGCCAATAACAGAGCACATATGTGGCAGTAGTCATTTAAGATTATAATACCGTGTCTTTGTTGTACCTTCTATGATGGTTAAGTATATTAGAAACACAAATCCTCATCGTTGTGTCATTATTATCTACAGTATTCATAAGTACAGTGCCACACTGCCCAGGTTTGTGGCCAGAAGCAGTAGGCTATATCATACAGCCTAGACATGTACAGGCTGCATAATCTAGGTTTATGTCAGCTCACTGTGATGTTTGCACAAGAATGAAATCACCTAAGAATGCATTTCTCAGAACCTATCTCATTAAGTAATGCAAAACTATATTATTTCACCATAGCTATCTAGAGTCAGTAGTCCAAATAATTATAATTTTAGGTTTTTTCGGTGGAAATGGTTAATGAGAAATGCTTTCATTAAAAGTAAACGAGGGTCACTTTTTATGGTTTCCCTGGACATTTTCTAATGGGATAAGTACTCAAGTCTGAAACCCTTAGGATGTTACCAAAGGCAGAAACACTATATATTGGATAATACAGGTGACCTATGGCCACTTGTAAACAGCAACAGACAGGGATGGAACTGGGATGTAGCAGCATTTTTCTCTTCTTCTTATGTGAATCCTTGACTTCTTACAGCGAGCTGGAGCCTTCTGATGTACCTGCTAAAGGTCTCACCTTCGCAGGCATCTCTGCCCTTGATTTAGTGACTCTACCAAATTTGAACTCTTCCTCCCTGTGATCTTGAGTAATTCATTTTTGCAATATGAATCTGTTTTTTTCATATGTGAGGTGGGGACATATACAGATAAAGGCAGTAGACGCTATTTATTAATTACTTGCCAGGTGTTCTGATTGTGGGAAGCTTACTCTATACATTATTAAGAGCCGAGGATACTGAGGCCTAAGAAGCTTAAGTAACTTACTTTGTTTTCCTGTCTCTTCCATTAAAAAAAAATGGCATATGAACAGATAACATACAGGCCATAGATTATTGAGAAAGGGTGGAGGCTTGGATTTGGGCAAAGGTACTATATTGGAATCCAAGCCTGCTGTTTTCAACTACAAAACATTACACAAATGTCAGTTGCCGTTGCTATTGGTGATACGTTAAGACTGCTTGGGTTTTAAAAAGAGAAAAGTTCATCTACTTGGTCTCCAGAAAAAAAATGGAAATGAGACATTTCTGATCAGTTTCAAAAAACAAAGAAATTCAGGAAGACTTCCCATGCAGCGATGTGGGTGCCAGGGAAGGCACTAATCCCACCCCCCACCCATGGCATTCATGAGGATATTACGTGAAAACAAGAACAGGAAGCACAAACCATGGGGTAGCCAGGTACCACCTTCTTGAAAATATAGTTTTCAATAATTTTTATGGAAGAAAGGGCCCAGGAAGGCAAATGACCCATTTTATTACACACAAATCTATTCTAATACATTTTTCACTAGTCCAATATTCCTCCCCCATGCTCACACACACACCAACAAACAAATACTTCCTCTTCTACCTTTTATGTCGCAAGAAAATAAGTTTGGTTTGGAGGCAGAGCCTCCCTTATGCCTTCTACATAGCGTAGATATTTAGTCACAGTGAGCTCCTTCCCCCATAAAAAAATACATTTATCTATGAGTTCATTATGTCCACATTGATAGCAAGGTGGATATGATCCAAGCTAAGTTTATTATTATACATTTGGTATTCTTACATTTAATTTTTTCCTTCTTATTTAAAAGCAAATCAAAATCAAAGCATTTCTGTGGGTCCCTAAAAATACCGTGGGTCTTAGGCACTGCACTTCCTCCATCTAATGGAAACGTTGACCCTGGGTGAAGAGCTGGGAAAGGAAAATGTCACAGGATATGAATCCATTTTCAGAAATTTCAAATGGGCGACCTTGAGTAAATGTAAAAACTCTCTGGACCCCTGGTTTATTTCACTGCAAAATAGAGAATAATAATGCCCAACTTTGGGGGATTTGGAATTCTTTGAAATAGGATATAGGTTCTCACTAATTACTGAATCCAAGTAGGATGGGTTGTTCTAACTGACCCAGTCTGGATGATACGCCCATTCTGGTGGCTAGAGGAGCGGAAATGAAATGGTTGGCTGTGCTCCCGGAATCACAGGAGAGAAGAGGAATGGCATGTCTCTAAAGGGGGATAGGCAGGAGTTTCCTAGTCAGACAGAAAGCAAACAAACGGGAACCAAACTGATATTTGTTACAATTATTATCACCATTGTGTGATTAAAAACGGAAGAGAGCATTACTTCCTGTCTTCTCCCAAGCTAAGCCACTAGAAATTTCACCCAGATTCCTATACTTTCATTTCAATAAAATTATTCAACCAAGCACTAGTACTTCTAATTACACTAGCCTTTTTCACACAGATATAAGGAGAGACATTTGACAAATGTTGTGCTCAGCGCAGAGAGATCTTATCTACTAACTTTCTCTGGTCTAGTTAACTTAATACAGGAGAAAATGAGACTGGTTAATACAGAAGCAGCTGCAAAACCCTATATGTAAGGTAGCAACTAATATAAAGAGACCGGGTACTAGACACTTCTCTTAAGGCTGTTTGCAGTGCAAGAATCCTAGTATTTGAATATGAATAACTGGAGAAAGTTGATGATGGTTATGAGAAATCTAAGCAGCATGGCCTGTTCAGGGCACCTCAAAGCCCCACCTGTCCCCCAGGAATTTTACTTAGTGAAGCTGAGTTGGGCCCTGGGGTCATCTCCTTCTCTTCAACCACAGCTAACCCTCCAGACAAGGAAAGATGAGGTGGGTCATGCCAGCCCTCTCAGAGACATCCCAATCTTTCTGTTAACCTAATGTTCTAGAATTATGCTTAGGGTGCTTTACAAAACCACCAGGGTCTATTTTGTCAAATTCAACGTATTTCTATGTTTTGAAAATAGAAAGGACGTTTGTTTGTCTCTAACCATGAGCGCTCTCTCAAGACCTTGATTCAGCAAAGATCATGGGACAACGGAAGCGTATATAAATAATTTTCTCTTTGCAAAGTTCTTTCTTGGGGTTTGTTCACGTGGCTGTGAAGTGGAGGAAGTAAATGGGTTTGAATTTACAATATCTGGGCCTGACTGAGGCTCCCGTAGTGACTGGGTCATTTTGAGCAGCTATTAACTTCTCAGCATTGGGTCATCCGCAAGAAGGCTTAATACTAACTGATTTGTCTACCGCACAGGATTTCTGTGAGCCGTAAACGAAATTTACTTTATGAATGTACTTTAAGGCCAGCAGCAAAGTGGTATATTTCATAGAAAGTAGGAAGCTGTAATTATTGCTATTATCACTATATATGTTGTCTCCATAGCACCAAACATCTGGCTACTCACCAATTTCTATTATCTTGTATTCAACAACCTCACAGCCTAAACAACCCACTGAAACTCTTTGTACCACCTAGAGAAGGGTTTCAGTGATATCACTGGATGATCTTTATTTACATTTGGCTGCTACTACCCTGGATAGAAGTCGACTGACTGTTATTTATCCTTAAAATGCAATTTTCTTTCTTCCTTATTCTTATAAATCTATGTTTTGTGAATGGATCTTTTGAATCAAATAATTGTTTTATTTTCTACATTCCCCCTACAAAAAATACTTGCCAGAATTAAGTACAGTAATGGAATTCCATCCTCAGAAAGAATGGGTTTCCCGGGATGGACATTTAGGCGGGGTGTAGTGAGGGGAGGAAGCATTTCATATCAGTAAAGTTCCATTGTGTGTTTGTCCCTTTCACTGGTATATCAGAAAGGAGGCAAGCTAAGGTCCCGTAAAATTAAAGGGAGAAGTACCAAATTGAGCTTTTGTTGGAAATTGTTGAGCAGGAGGCAAAATCGCTTTTCACAGCTTCAAATGCTTTTTATAAAATTCCCTTAAAACATTTTCACTGACTCTCTTTTCTTCCCTCCTTTTTCAAATGCAAATCACTTTTTGGAGTTATTTTTTGATATTATTCTGAAAATTCATTCATTCTGAAAGTTCAATAAGAGAACTCGAGGGAAAAACAGACAAATGAAAACATATTTTTAGATGGATACAATTTGTTCATCATAAATAAAATCACGAGAATGAAAACACTATGTAAACGATAGCCTTTTATGCATGCAAAAGTTTGTCAGCCAACTATCAACTTGTTGATGCTTTCATGTGTGTGATAAAGGAAGTAAAAAATGTAAAGTGGTGTTTGATGCATAGTAAACTTAGAGTAAATAAATATAAAATGTCTTCCCCTTTTGATGACAAGATATAGCATCACTTGGGTCTTATCTGTACAGCAAACATATGTTGGGGAAAAATGTCTATATGCCATTTCCAGTCTTTTTATTGAATATATTTTACATCAAAGTCACAATGATTGATTGCATATCCTGGGTGTTCTCAACCTTTTAGAATGTACTTGTAAACTTTTTCGTCTAATTTGTGTAACAAGAGGCATCAAAGTTCTTTAAAATTTGTATTTTTCTTTGACTCCATAATGTTTCTTCTAGGGATATATCATGAGGCAGTAATTGTAGACTCATAATAAGTTTTATGTACTAAAATGTTTGCCACAACCTTACTTACAACAATGAACATGTGTAAATAAATTTCACGTATAACAAGAGAAGAATGAGTAACTCAAGCTGAAGGTCAGTGGTGGCCACTCTGGTTCATGTACCTAGGACCCGGGTACCACCAGCCCCCGACACAGTGTTCACAGGCACACAATATCTAATTGTGAGATTGAAAGGTTTTGCAATGATCACTTCTGAGATTTATCTTACAAGGGTACAAGTGAATCTTTCTGAGAGTAGAATGGGAACGTTTTAAAACAATAACTAAGAGAATGACATGAAGGCTATGTTAACCAGTTTGATGGAAGTGTTTCGGATTGTGTGTGAAAACCCCACACTGTACCCCAGAAGTGCATTACCCCAGAAGTGCACTGTACCCCAGAACTGTACATAGTTACCATTCAATAAAAAAATAATAGTAATGGTTAGAAATGAAAAAAAAAAAAAAAAAGAAAGGTTTTGCAATGTAGGAAATTGTGAAATTATACTAAGGAGATTAGCCAGTCACAAAAAGACAACCACCGCATCATTCTGCTTAAATGAGGTAACCTAAAATCAAACAAAGCAAAGAGTAGAGTGGTTTTCAGGGTCTGGAGGAGGGGAAGGGTGAGTTTCTCAATGGAGATAAAATTTCAATTATGCGAAACGAGTAAGTTATAGGGACCTGCTGGGCATAGTAAATGGTGCCTATAGTTAACAAAACTGAATTGTACACTGAAAAACTGGGTAAGGAAGTACAGTGTTTTCACCACACTCAGAAAAGGGGGGGGGGATTTGGAAGTGATAGAGATATTTATTGCCTGGACTGTAGTAATGGTTTCATGGGTGTATTCCCATGTTCAAATTATATCTATGAAACATGTGCAGTGTTTTTTATATCAATTCCACTTAAATAAAGCTATTAAAATAGAAATAAAACTTGCTTCTAAAAGTGCTAGAAAAAGTGAAAATTATTGATCATTTACATGAATTTAACTTAAATACATAAAAATATAATGTATTATAAGATAAGATTATGTCCTGTTGTCCTTACATGTAAGTCTGTTGCATGTAAGACTGAAGGGGAGACCCCTGTTTATGCTTTTCTCTGCCTATTTTTTGTATCTTCCTAGTTTCGTAGAAACAATTAGGATTTATTACTTTTTTGTGATAAAAATAAAATGCCAGTTATGTCAAACTACTTTTTTTTTTTCACATTGATACATAATATTTATATAAGGTCCGTGTGATACTTTGTACATGCATGAATGTGGAATGATCGATTCGGGGAATTCAGGATTTCAATCACCTACAGCCTTTATCATTTCTGTACCTAGGGAACAATTCAAATCCTCTCTTCTCGCTACTTTGAAATGCCACCTCAGGAAATCTCTTTTAAAATTGGCCTAGGTGGGATGAGGTTGGTAGGACATCTCTGGGCAGTGGCTTTCCTGTCTTTCCACTCTTGTTTCCACGCTGGTTTATAAGTTCTTCAAGTGCAAGAAGACAAAATATGAGCCGTATCTTTGTACAACGACGACCCATCATGATAGTCAGTTTATAGTAGTTCTCAGCAAATATTTCTCACCTTAATTAATGCATAAACGATCCTGTAAATACACTCACAGGAGTCATCAATTCTTGATAGGAAAATAATATGAACAACAATCTCATAGTTCAATGGAAAAAAAATCTAGAAAAAATTTACATCCATTTCATTATTTTAAAGTTTCAATCAAAAGCTTAATTTATTTTATAAAATGTCTTTTTTTTGCTCTCTTTCATGGCACAAAAATTGTTGTGAGAAGTAGAAAAATGTATAACAAGATAACTAACATTTCTGCCTCTAATTCTACTTCCTAAAGTAACCAAGGGTAACCCCGTGCTGTGTGTATCTTTCCTCATCTCTCTCTTTGGCCTCACTGACTTAGGCAAGGATTTGCACATTTAACAGTTTCATTTGTTCATTTTTTAAGCATTGCTTTTATTTTGAAATAATTATGGATGCACAGAAGTCTAATCACAAGAATAGTGCAGAGAGGTCCAGTATAAGCTTCACCCGCGTTCTTTGGACCCAAGCATCTTTTGTAGCTATAGTACAATGTCAAAGTCATGCCAGATGCAAATCTTATCCCATTTTCACCAGGCTTACATGCACACATGAGTACGAATGGGCAGAAGTGTTTAGTTCTGTGACATTTCTTTGCATGTATGGATTTACACAATTATAACCGCAATCACCATGTAGAATTGTTCCATCACCACTAAGTCCCCTCATGATGCACTTTTATGGTTATACTCATTCTTTTCTCCCTCCCTTCTCCCTGTCTCTAACCTTGCCAACCACGAATCTTTACCCATCTCTAAAATCTTATCATTTTGAAAAAAAAATCTTGTCATTTTGAGAATATTATATAAATGGAATCATATAATATGTATGTTAATTTTTAACGTGTACATAATTATATTATTCATGTTATACTGCATCTCTGCATCTTTCCCCACTTAAAAATAGGCTGTCCCACAGGCAATATGCATGGTTATAATATGTAACTCTCTAATTTTTAATATATATGAAATTATATTTAATTGATATTATGATATATCATGCTTTTTTTTTTAAGTCTGGCTTTCTATTTGCTCTTCTTTTCTTCTTTTTCCTCCAAATACCTCATCACCAAAGTGCCCCACACCCAACCAAGTAACCATGGCAACACTTTGATGCACATACTGTATTTTTGCCATATTCAATATGCACATATATGCCATGAATAATATATGTGATTCTATATATGCATATATGCATATCTGAAGAAAGAATGAGCAGATGAACAGTAATGTAAATAATATATTCTATGTGCTAAAAATGAATACCACTACCTTGGTTCATTTTTAAAAATAGAATCATATTGCATAAGTTTTTAGTAACTTGCAATACCACTTAGAATATCCTCCAAGTCAATTATAATTCATGTTTTAATTTCTTGACAATATTTTATGACTTGGACATATTCTATAGTGATGTTCAACTTCTCTAATGATGAAAGGAATTTGCCTTGTTGCTAGGTGTTGACACTTCCCATAGTGTTGTAAGAAGCATCTTTGTGTGTGTGTGGTATGTATGTAACTGCTTATACTCTCTCTTTTTACATACACATACGCATCTATGAACATACATACATGGATATCCATATGCATATATGTATAGATGGTGGGGAGGGGGAGAGAGAGAATTTCCTATTGACACTGTAAAAATTTATCACAAATTTAGTGGCTTAAAAGATTATTCTTTAGCAAGTATGGAGATCAGAAGTAAAGGTGAGTTGGTATCTCCTTCTGGAGGTTTTATGATAGAAATCATTCCCTTGTCTTTTTAATTATCTGAAGATTGCCTCATTCCTTAAGTGGCAGTCCCTTTGTCACGTCATCCCAAACTCTTGCTTCCCTCATCACATCTCCTATTACTAACTCTGACCCACCTCCCTCCTCTTATAAAGGCTCCTGTGATCACGCTGGCTCACACAGATAATCCAGGATCACCTCCTCACCTCAGGATCCTTTTAATCACACATGCAAAAACTCTACTAAATTGTAGATATCTTTAGGGGCCAATCATTTAGCTCTTTGCACAGACAAATGTTCATTGGAAATTTTAATTTCCAAAGCATGGATTCAGTGGAGGGGAAATTCTGGATTAGATAATGTGGTAGATTCCCCTACTAATCAGCAAATTGTTACTCTCTTTTTCCTGACACCTTAGATTTGAGTGTACTTTCATACCTCAGTGAATTTAGGCTTGTTAAAATCAGAGTGATGTGACTTTGAAACACAAATTTTGAACACTCTCTGGAGTTTTTCTTACCTCATGAGAAGAATGGGGTCTCAATGGTGACGGCTTCACTAACCTGAATCCCGTAAAGTAAAAAACAAAAGCAAACAACAACAACAAAAACAAATGGAGCAGAGAATCTCAGACTCAGTAAATAAGTGTTTATTATTTTAAATCACTGCAATTTGAGGAATCCTTTGTGACTGCAACAAAAGCTAACTAATACAGAAAATATGAATGCCATTTATTTTAATAGATATTGATAAATTCTTCTCCAATAGTCCTGCAATGATCCAAAAGTACAGGGTATATGAGAACATTTTTCTCTTGCATCTGGACTAGAAGATAAAAAGCCATCATTCATTGTATTTTACTAATGTGGTAGACATTAGATATACTTCTATATACCTATACACTTTATTTCCCTGACAGCACCAAATATAAATATTCTTTCATATTTTCATTGACTATTTAGCCTTAATTACTCATGAATATTTATATTTTTCTGTGTTTTTTTCCCTTTAAATTTGTATTAGGTTTATAAAAAATAATCTGTATTGCTTTTCTCTGTCAAGTTTGGGTAATACAGTTATTGTTTAGCTACTTACACACACATATACACAAAAGCACACACATATTCTATATAAAAACAAAACACTATAAAAATAATATTCTCTTTTTATTCTCAGAAAAAAGTCTCTTTTTGTCTCCTCTCTTTCCTTTCTTATTTATGAGAGTGACTTCTAGGCTTGGAATATCTTGTGATACTTTATTTATACATTAATTTTTGTATTTAAGCTTTGAAGCCATCTGAAATTTATTTTTTCTAATATATGAAACATATTAGATGGGTACTCAGTTGTGCCAGCTCTGTTTATTATGATCAGCCTTTGCTTCCACACTGAAATTTTACTTAGTTTCCTTTTAAATTTTCATATAAATAGTGTTACTTATTTTAGGATTTCAAATGTATATTTGGTGCCATGAAATTTTCTGTGTCCTCCATTTACAATGTGAAACAAAGTAACTAAAAATTCCCATTCTCCTTATTTATATTCCAGTATGGAAAACAGAAAATAACAACTTGCTAAATGATTAAATACATAAATTAAGATTTTATAATGACAAGGTCTATAAGAACATGGCCTTTTAGACAGTATGTTCAGTGACATCTTCTCTCACAAAAATGACATTCGAAAAGACATCCAAATAATGGTAAAAAGCAATTTCTGTGTATGTCTCATAGAGTATTTGAAGCAATGGGGACAGCAAACATAAAGGCCTTAAAGAGGAATATAGTAGGCATGTTCTGTCTTTAAAAAAAGGCAACACTCTTAAGTTTAAATCTAAGTTTAAATCTTAAATCTAAATCTTAAGTTTAAATCTTTAATTTAAGTTTAATCCGGTGAGAGTCTATCTTAGTTAATGGTGAAAGGTGTGGATCCAGTTTCAGTCTTTTACAGGTTGCCATCCAGTTAGCCCAGCACCATTTGTTAAATAGGGAATCTTTTCCCCACTCAATGTTTTTAATCAGCTTGTCAAAGATCAGGTAACGGTAAGCAGCTGGATTCATTTTTTGCTTCTCTATTCTGTTCCACACATCTACCTCTCTATTTTTGTGCCAGTACCATGCTCTTTTAATCACTATTGATTTATAGTATAGTCTGAGGTCTGGTAGTGTGATTCCTCCTGTTTTGTTTTTATTCCTGAGTAGTGTCTTGGCTATTCAAGGTTTTTTCTGATTCCATATAAAATGAAGTATTATTTTTTTCAAGATCTTTAAAATATGACAGTAGAACTTTAATAGGGATTGCTTTAAAATTATATATTGCTTTGGGCAATATGGACATTTTAACAATGTTGATTCTTCCAAGCCATGAGTATGGTCTATTTTTCCATTTGTTAACATTTTCAGCTATTTCTTTTCTTAGAGTTTCATAGTTCTCTTTATGGAGATCATTCACATCCTTTGTTAGGTAAACCCCCAAATATTTCATCTTCTTTGGTGCTACTAAGAACAGAATAGAGTCCTTGACTGTTTTTTTCAGCTTGGCTGTTGGTATATATAAAGGCTACAGATTTATGAGTGTTGATTTTGTAACCTGAGACGCTGCTGTATTCCTTGATCACTTCTAGGAGTTTTGTAGTCAAATCCTTGGTGTCTTCCAGATATACTACCATATCATCTGTGAAAAGTGAAAGTTTAATCTCTTCTGAACCTATATGGATGCCCTTAATTGCCTTTCTTCTCTAATTGCGATGGCTAGATATATAGATAGTATAGATATATATATATGTGTGTGTGTTTATATATATTACAGACTATTATTCAACCTTAAAAAGGAAGGAAATTCTGACGATGTGATAGAACATAGACAATCTTTGAGGGCATTATGCTAAATGAAATAAGCCAATCACAAAAGCATAAATATGATATGATTGCACTTATATATTTACAGAAGTTAAATTCATAAACACAGAGTAGAATGGTGGTTTCCAAGAGCCACAGGTGGTGGGAAATAAAGAGTTATTGTTTAGTGGATACATAGTTTCAGGTTTGCAAAATGTAAACAGTTCTCATGATGGATGACAAGTGACGGCTGCACCACTACGTGCACGTGTTTAATCCACTGAACTATATACACTTATAAGTGGTTAAAATGATAAATTTTGTCATATGTATTTTTCAACAATTAAAATGTTTTTAAAAATTTAAGCATGCCTTCCCTTTAAGATTTCTACTCCACATGTCTAATTTCCAAATGCGAATATAAAAGGAACTTAAAATGCAAGATCACTTATCAACCTTTACCATTCATATTTTAAGGCAAGTGAAAATGGTGTTACAGGTAAAAGGAGGAAATTGAAGAGAATGAAAATATTGCATTGTGGAAATTGATTGAGCATAACAGGTCTGGGGGTGTGCAAAATTATCCACATGATAGTATTAAGTGCTTTTTTTTTCTTTTTAGAGACAGAATCTCATGCCCTTGATAGAATGCCATGGCATCACAGCTCACAGCAAACTCCAGTTCTTGGGTTTAGGCAATTCTCTTGCCTCAGCCTCCCAAGTAGTTGGGACTACAGGCAACTGCCACAATGCCCAGCTATTTTTTGTTGCACTTTGACCAGGGCTGGGTTCGAACCCACCACCCTTGGTATATGGCGCCCTACTCACTGAGCCACAGGCACAGCCCTAGTATTAAGTGCTCTTGAAGAAGTGATTAAGTGAAGTACAAGAGCAGACAAAAGAGAGAATTCATTATCTGCTTCTTCACAAAGTCCCTCTAAAAGCCAGTAATTATTGATCTCTTTATAGATAAGCCTGGTATGAGTACAGGTAAACCTATAGTACAGAACGTGAGCTCTTCCATGCTGGAGATTGTAATAAGACTATTAAGTGGGAGGGGTTGTGGAAATTTAGTCACGTCAATGCAATCTTTTTTACATTACTAACTAAAGAAAACTGTACAATAAAATTAAGAAAGCGAAAGATGTCAAAAGAAGTCAAATTTGGCCTGTAAGATGGATGTCAAATGATTTCCCATCAAAACTCTCACAAAATTGCCCTTGTTTGATGAGAATAGGCAGGAGCATTGTTGTGGTGGAGAAGAACTCTCAAGTGAAGATTTCTCTTTTAGCATCCTTCTGCTTTAGCTTTGGCTAACTTTCTCAAAACACACTCATAATAAGCAGATGTAATCTTTCTATGACCCTCCAGAAAGTCAACACTAAAATGTCTAAAGCATCCCAAGAAACCATTAACCATGTTTCCCTTGACTGGTCTGATTTTGCTATGACTAGACCACTTTTACCTCCTAGCCATTGCTTTGATCATGCAGAGTCTTCAGAATCACACTGGTAAAGCCATGCTTCATCTCCTGTGTCAACTCTTCAAAGAAATCCTGCAGGATCTGATTCCACTTGTTTAAAATTTTCATTAAAGCTCTGCTCCTACCTGCAGCTGATCTGGGTGCAACTGTTTTTGCATCTATCCAGTAGAAAATTAGCTCAACTTTAACTTTTCAGTAAGAATTGTGCAAGCTGAACCAGTTGAGATGTCTGTGGTGTTGGCCATTTCTTCTGTTAATCAGGGGTCCTCCTCAATTAACAAGATGAAGGATTTCCTTGCAGACCGCGGTGGATGGTCTTCCACTGCAGGTTACATCATCGCATTTACTCATCCTTTCTTAAAATGAGTTATCTATTTATAAACTGGTGACTCCTTTTGGAAAATTGTTCCCCAAAACTTTTCATAGTGCATCAATGATTTGACCATTCTTCCATCCAAGCATCACCATAAATTCAATATTTGTTCTTTCTGCAAATTTGGCAAAATTCATGTTGTTCTAATAGGGGCTGTTTTCAAACTGATGTCACATCCTTCTTAGTGCTTCAAACTAGATCCTATCCAAGCATATTATAGCAAATAGTATGAGTTTATTTTGATGTAAGAAAACACAAAATCCATGCAGATTTTTTGTAATGTGCATTTCTATTAACTTTTTGAAGATCCCTCACACTTACTGAACAAGTGATCAGAGAATCCAAAATTCAAAAAAACTTGTAATAATTTTTTCAACCACATGTTTATGAATTTCCTTAGGCAATTCTTCTAGCTCAGTCTAATAGCCAAAAGGCAATTTGCATCTTGTGGTTGTTCTTTCTCTTCAATATTGAGTCAAAAATTCTCTGTCTAACCTAAATCCAGAGGTTCAATGATACATTGTTTTGATGAATAATAACTCTGAAAATGGTCTATGAATTTCGAGAAATATTTTCTTAAAGTGAATGTTTTCCCTCCAATCCTACACCTGTGCTGCCACAGGCCTAACCACTTCCTGTCTGTCATGGTGATTCCCTGCTGCAGTGCCTGTCACAAGGAGGCGCCTGCAGTTTTTATACACCTCCCTCCAACAATCCTCTCACTGTGGACTACTCAGTGCACAGAAATATGTTGCTGAGTCCCCCAGATGTGAAGCTGAGATGACAAGGTTGACAGATTTGCTGGCCTTCTGGAAATTCAGTGAGTAGCGACCTTCTGTTTCATTTTTCTGACTATAGGAGTCCTGGCGAATAATGAAAATCATCTCTCCACTGCTGGGCTGCTTGTACCAGAATAGGTTATAACTAGGATCACTGGTGTCATATGTGCATTCCAGAGTCACAGTCTCCTTCTCTTGCACCAACATTGCCGGTTGGACTTGAGTTACCTTCTGGGCAATACCAGATCCTGAAGGAAAAAAGAATTGGAAGATTTAGGGATAAGTGTTGTAAAACAAAAGAAATTCTATTTTTATGGCCTGTTATGCCTCCTTCCCAACATCTCCATAAGTCCATCCTGTACCCCTGGTCCTCACATAATAGAGGAATCATATTCCCACTGGCCATCCCTACCTAGCCACATCAAAGCTGTGACCACCTTCAGCAGGCTGCAGAGCAACATGTCTGTTTCTTCCTCTACAGGGGAAATACCTTCTTCTTCAATGCTTCCAGGGTTCTGAACTGTGAGGTGAACCTGACAGAGAGAAGAGTCACTGGGCTGTGTGCTGCTGCTGCTGCCGCCCTAGAGCAGGAAACAAGAGGTTTCGTGGAGCAGCAAGTCATGTCAAACTGCTCCATGTACTGGCTGAGAATTGCACCTACAGCAAGCTTCCGTTTGGATTAACAAACACTTAGTGTGATAACAATTAAATCTGAAAAATACCTAAGTATATTGAAAAGAAAATTTACAATTAGACCAGCTACTCTATTCAGTCATTGTATCGTGACAAAACTGGAGGATAAGAACTTACTTAAGATGCAATAATCGCGTATCCTCACATCCATTCATGTTTTTTCTCCTGAGACAGAAAACAATCACATTTTAATAAAAACGCAAAGTTGTTTGGACTTGTCTCTACAGGTCTTTCAACTTCCCTATTAATATAACAATATTTCTCCTCACTTCCAGTGTTTTTCCAGTTGCCTATCTTGGGGACAAAAGCATAAAAAATTAATCTTTGTTGAAGTGTTAACAGGGAAGCCCTCAGACACTGGGTACTACTATAAATATCTCCTTCACTTTTCTAACTAGCATTGACAACACAACTTTGTTCATAAGAAACAGATTAGATACTGGAGTATGGTCATTGATTTAGGTTAAATCATTCTTCACCCATACTCATTTCCATTTAAGGTTTAAAGCTTAAATGTGTCTGAACTTGAGCTAACTCTATACTGGCTCTGCGCACTGTGGATAAAGAATTGTTTTTCCTTTCATTGGAAAAATTATAACCAAAGGAAGACACATCAATTAAAACAATAGCAATTACACACTCCCTCTTTTTTAATGAAGAAGTAAACCAATAGAATATAAATGATGATTCCACTCATTCCATCTCATTCTTGCAGAAAATGGGCCAATCTAGAATCAACTTGTTTCTGCTAGACAGGAGCTAGTAGGATATAAAGGCAAATAACAAAATCCCCTTGAGGTGCTGGGTCTTGGTACTGACCATTCTTGTTCAGCTGTTTTTACCTGAATTTAATCTAATGAGTTTCTCCATAGAATAAGTCAGTTAGTTAACTAACAACCTTTCCTCAGCTAAGAGGGATCACTGTCACTATACAAATTGGCAATTATATCCATCCATACGTAGAATATGAGGAATCTTAAAATTAATATACCCTTGACCAGGGTGAGGAGAATTGGGAAATTAAATATTTATGCAACCTCTTTATTTCCATTCATTTATCTACAACACTAGAAGGTACAACTTTCAAAAGAAACTTGTTTAATTCAGTCAAAATACGAAAGTGAGTCAGAGATATTTGTAGCAAGCTGTCTAAATTAATCATTAGTCCAAAAGCATTCTGCAATCCACTAATAAGAATTGAGTATGGTAGCTGAAAAGTATATATGAAAAACTTTCCCACATATCCTCCAAAGAAAAATAAAAATAGCAAATGAAATTAAATGTCTAGGGCCAAGCACATTTGCTCACACCTGTAATCCTAGGCAGGTGGATTGCTTTAGCTTAGGAGTTCGAAACTGGCCTGAGCAAGAGTAAGACTCTGCCTCAACTAAAAATAGAAAAACTAGCCAGGCATCATGGCTGTTGCCTGTAGTCCCAGCTACTCAGGAGGCCAAGGCAAGACGATCTCTTGAGCCCAAGAGATTGAAGTCTCTGTGAGCACTGATGATGCCAAAGCACTCTACCCAGAGTGACAGAGTAAAATTCTCTCAAAAAAAAAAAAGAAGAAGAAGGAAGGGAGGGAGGGAGGAAGGCAGGGAAATTAAATGTCTGGGAATAAATTAAACTACCTTAAAATGAAAAAATTTCCACAGAAAAAGAAAGACATAGATAAGCAGCAAGAAATATTACATTATAGAACAATCATGTAATCAACTATACTTTTTAAAGTGTTTTATTCTTCACAAATCAATTTAGAAATTTAATTTAACCATAAAGACTAAATTAAATTATACTAGAGCAGAATTTACTTCTTTCTACTTTCTTTAGCAAACATCTACTGATTATTAACTATGTGAAAAATCTTTCAGTTGGCTCAGTGCCCATAGCTCAGTGGCCAGGGCACTAGCCACATACACCTGGGGCTAGCAGGTTTGAACCCAGCCCAGGCCTGCTAAACAACAATGACAACTACAAAAAAAAAAAGCCAGGCATTGTGGTAGGCGCCTGTAGTCCAAGCTACTTGGGAGGTTAAGGCAAGAGAATCGCTTAAGCCCAAGAGTTTGAGGTTTGTGAGCTGTGATGCCATGGCACTCTACCGAGGGTGACATAGTTAAACTGTGTCACAAAAAAAAAAAAAAAAAAAAAAAAGCTTGCAATTAAAACATACAGCTTTCCCTTGCTTGAGCCCAGGAGTTGGAGGTTGCTATGAGCTGTGATGCCATGGCACTCTACCTAGGTGGATAGCTTGAGGCTCAGTCTCAAAAAAAAAAAAAAAAAAAAAAACATACAGCTTTCCCTTCTTAATTCTTGGAAAAGTTAAGAATAACGGATATTAAGAAGTATTTTGAAAAAGAAGGAAAGATTGGTGAGTCTAATCTCACATTCTCAAATTATTTCCTATCATAATTTTCCTCAAATACATGAACAGCATACATCCCAATTAGACTCTAAAGGAAAGCCTAAGTCATATTTTGTCTACAAGAAATAGCAAGTAGAAAGGGCTATCAAATTTTACAACAGATATAAAGAAGAAAAAAGTGAAAATCACTGTGACTTAAGAAAATCTGTCAAGGAGCTATTAAAAAGCATGTGTTTGAGGGAAATATTTGATGATAGGAAAAATCCTCAATTCAAGATAAAATAAGTGAAAAATCATGACCATCATCATAATAAGAGTCTAAGAAGAAATTAACCAAACCTTAGCAAAAAATTATCTAAGCTCACAGAATTATCGATTTTCTATTTCCAATGTTTAGCATACAATGTTTTACAATCAGAAAAAACTAACAAAAGCAATTTTTAAAACACAAAAGTTGAAAGTTCAACTGTAAAGGGATTGTGATGTGGATACTAGTGAGTTATTGACACAAAAGGGTTCTAAATAGCAAAGGTAAAGTCATCTTTAAAGCCTAAATTTCAAAATAAAACTTTACTCATTGCCTTTAAGAATCCATTAGGTGGAGCTTCCTAATTGCTGGACATGGCCAAAGAAAGAATGGTAGTTCAGTATCCACTGCCTATAGCTTGCCCTATGGATCTCTCTACCTGACTGCTCGTTTTTACTATGTAAATTAAAGGTCTATGCTTAAGGAAAGGGAGTGTAGATTCATGCCTAGTCCCAGGTTTGCACCTAGATTACAGATATACAGCATGTGTACTCTCTGCACATAAGTAGACAGCTGAGTCTCCAGGTTGGGCAGCTGCAATGTACAGGAAGAGATGTTTGGCTGTCTTACTTAATAAAACCATGAACCTTTGTTCTTGTTTTTTGTCTGTATTTGAATGACTGTCTATAATGAATCGAGGACATTTTCCAAGTTTTTGTTTATATCAAGGCAAGTAGTCCAAAGCACTCTTTGAATAAGTACAATTAATAACAGAGCTGTCTCTTTTTTACTGGTGTAAAAGTAGACACATTGACCAATGGAACATGATGGAGAACCCAGAAACAAAACTGTATGCATACAACCAACTGATCTTGAAAAAGCACACAAAGACATACACAGGAGAAAGGATGCACTATTCAATAAATGGTGCAGGGAAAATTGGATAGACACATGCAGAGAATGAAACTGGGTCCCTATTTCTTATCATATACCAATATTATATTGGTATACAGGTCATTACAGAAGTTTTAAGATACTCAGAAATTAAGAAATGTAAGATATTGCATGGGCGAATCAGAAAAGACACTGTTGACTGTGTTTCTTGGAAGTGAAATAATGAACAGTAACACAGTCTGTCTCAAAACTTTCATAGTGACCCATGTAAAAAACGTATCTCAAAATGGATTAAAGACTTAAATGTAGAATATAAATGTCTTAACACAATAACTGAGAAAAAGACACGAAGGCTATGTTAACCAGTTGGATGAAAGTATTTCAAATTGTATACAGAAACAGTTCATTGTACCCCATGATAGTATTAATGTACTATGATTTAATTAAAAAAAAATTTTTTTAAGACTTAAATGTAAAATCACAAGGAATAAAAAATAAAATAAAAATGGTCTTTTATCTTAACTAGTTCTCACCCTCTGACCCTACGTATCTTCCATTTACCATCAAATGTATCCTTATCTGGCAGGAAAGTGGAGTTGCAACTGAGGGTGGTAATGGATATCTATAAAAGTATGACTTGCAGCTTTCCAAAATAGGGTTTTACAACTTTTCTTCCCTTTGCCTTCCTATTTTTCCACTGCATTTCTAGAGCAAATAACTTTTGATAAGACTGTCAGAGATCTTGAGTAACTAAATAAGGCAAGACCAAGGTAAACTAGGAATTGTAAGGGAATATCTGTTACCCTATTAAAATATTTTCTTCTTATGTATAAAAGAATCATAAAATCAATACCATTAAGATGGGTTGTGGCATAAAACCAGAGTGGACATCAAGATGTATATGTTAAATATATGTACCTTTTTGTGTATTGATTATAACTCAATAAAAAAAGAAGGAAGAAAATTTTTAGAGGTAATGGAAATATTTGTGGTGTGCAGATTATGATAATGATTTAACAGGTTTATATTTGTCTGTAAATACATCAACATGTACTAAGTAAATATGTGCATTTTGTCTGCCAGTCATATCTCAACGATAACTTTAAATGAATTTTTTTTAACTAGAGTAGAAAAATAAGAGTGGAAAATATTTTGTCCAGAGCAGTATCATGTCTTTCATTTCCTTTGATTTATTATTATTTATTATTTATTAATCAATCCCTCGATACTATTACCTTTAACTTCTGTTTGCATCTAGAGGGCAAAGAGAACATCTCTGCCTTACAGTCTAATCTATGTTCCCAGGCGTTCCTGGGGCCCTAGCAGGTTTGACTACAGGCTGCAGGTGCCTGGGGAGCACTGTGTGCTGACTGCACAGAGGTAAGTGGCTGAGTCACTGGGCTGGGAGTCCTTGATGAGCAGGGAGACATACTTGCTGGCTTTATTGAGATGTACTGTAAACCTTCCGTTTCTTTTCTTCTCATCACTCGAGTATATGGACACCAACAGCTCAGGGCCTTTCCCGGAATATTGTCTGTACCACACGAAGTACTGATTATTACTGTTGCTATAAGTACAGTTGAGAGAGGCCATGGCTTTCTCAGAAACAGGGAGAAATTCAGGATTCTGCTCCACCTCCTTCTGTTGGCTCGTCACCCCTGTACGAAAGACACTGGTCAGACAAAGAAGGTTGGTTGGGTAGCGGATGCTAACCTCTCAAAATTAAAATTATCTTTTCACAGGCTTCCCACTCATTACCAACACTTGGTTAGAAGGAAAAGACATTTATGTCTTTATTGATGCCAAGATAGACAATAACTCCAAATATATCCAAATATTGTACTATTGGAATTACCCATAGAGATGCCCAAAACTCACAGCTTAAATGAATCCCCAGGATGGCTAGTAGAACTCTCAAGGATTTCATCTCCACAGCTCACTGAGGACTCAAATTTTAAACCTTAAAAAAAAAAAGAGCCTAACTTAAGCAATTCTGATTACCTGCTTTAAGAATCATAAAAACATTTTTTTCTGCCAATTAGAAAAAAAGAGGTTCTTTTCATCACCCTGCTATGCCACTCCCCTGATATATCATATCTGTCTCTATTTCTCTCTCTTTTTCTCTCTCTCTCAGAAACACTTGAGAGATTTCATTAAGGTCTTTAAGAAGACACTGCCATCTTGTGGAATTACGATAGTGATCAAGGAAGTATTCAAAATGTAGCCCCTTATGCAAGCTGGTGAAAGTAAAAATCTAACAGTTTAGTTAAGTTACAAATTTGAGAAGCAAAACAAAGTCTTTTTTTTTTTTTTTTTGAGACGGAGCCTCAAGCTATCCCCATGGGTAGAGTGCCATGGCATCACAGCTCACAGCAACCTCCAACTCCTGGGCTCAAGCGAGTCTCCTGCCTCCGCCTCCCAAGCAGCTGGGACCACAGGCGCCCACCACAACGCCCGGCCATTTTTTGGTTGCAGCCATCATTGTTGTTTGGCTGGCCGGGCTGGGGATTTGAACCCGCCACCTTAGGTGTACGTGGCTGGCGCCTTAGCCGATTGAGCCACAGGCGCCGAGCCAGGTCCCCAAAACTTAATGGTAGAAAGAAAGTCATAGCATGATATGAAAGGCAAAGCAGCATTTAAATAAAAGTTGACAATATAAAAAGACATTATATATTGTGAATTCATATATGTATACAAAAGTCTTTCTGAAAATGGACTCGCAGAATCTAAACCAATCTTATGACAGTGGCTGTCTCTCAGGAGGAGTGAGAGAGAACAAGGCTAGAGGGGGAATTCAAAGGAGTTAGTTATTCATCTTATCTGTTGTGGTTTCTCTTTTATTTTCCTAGTGAGAATCTTTTTAGAGGGTATATTTGGTTTTGATTGTGTTTAGGTACATGGTTGATATTTTATTTTTTTATTTTTTTTTAATTATTTGGGATTCACTGAGGGTACAAAGAATTAGGTTATACTGACTACATTTGTTAGGTAAAGTCCCTCCTATAATTGTGTCCCACCCCCAAGAGGTGGGTCATGCACTGTGACCCCCTATTTCCTACCCTCCTCCCCTCTCCCCTCTTGCCCATTCCCCTGCTCTCCCCCTTGTATTAGCTCATCTACTGCTTTCATATTACAACACATGCACACAAGAAAAAAGTCTAAAAGAAAATATAAAAATACTATTCATAATTTTTGATTCTTCATGAAAGGATTAAGAATATTTGTTATTAATTTTTTATAATTCTCAGTGTTTCCAAGTTTCTTAAAAATAATAAAAATTGGCAAAGTTTACTAGTGCTTTTTTAACCAAAGTATCCAACTTATTAATTCTCTTCCACAGCTATGGATATCTTAGAAGTAGTAGGGAATCGTTGCATTATACATGAAGTGCAATAAATAGGTCATTTAAATGAATAATTTTAATATACATTTTAGTATATGTAGCAATCCCATATGCTACTACTAATTGCTCTAGGAAATATAAAATTCATTTAGTCTGGGTACAGTGGCTCACACCTGTTATCCCAGCACTCTGGGATGCCAAGGTAGGAGGATAGCTTGAAACCAGGAGCTCAAGGCCAGCCTCAGCAAGAGCAAGACCCCTTCTTTACTGCAAATAGAAAAATCAAACATCATGGTTGGTGCCTGTAGTCCCAGTAAGTAAGGAGACTGAGGCAAGAAGATCACTTGAGCCCTGGAGTTTGAGGTTGCTGTGAGCTAGGCTGATACCACTGCACTCTAGCCTGGGGCAACAGAGTGAGACTCTGTCACAAAAAATAAAATTATTTGGTATAAGCACATATTCTCAATATCTTCTAACCATAGATTAAAACCCACTATATTAATACCTACTGGAGACATTCCCACTGAAAACTTGAATTAGCTAACCTTTTGTTTCAAGATAACAGGTTGAACAAAAACTTCAAAGTTAATATTTTTAATAACTATCCATTGTGACAAATTAGATAAAAAGCAGCCAAATCCTTTATTGTGCATTCATTAAATATATATATATATATATATTTGAACAACTATTGGTGCCACTCTCCTGGGCTCTAGGGATACAGTGGTAAAAAATGCCATTCTGTTCCACTGAGTTGGTAGTCTATAGAGTGGGCACAATAGGAAATTAACAAGGAAGTGAATAAACACATACAAAGTCAAGTTGTGATTGGTACCATACAAGAGAAGAGGGGGTAGAGAGCAGGTGAGTGAGGCAGAGATCACTAACCAACCGTCCCTCCATGTCTGTTCTCCTCTTTTAATGTAGAGCCTTCCAGTTTTGTTAACTAAGCTCAAGGCCACAGCCTCTCTTGAAGGTAGGTGTGCGTGCAGACCTCTGTTGGGCTAATGGAGTATAAGTAATACCGAGTTCCTTCTCACCTCCTTAGAGAAGAAAACACTTGCCTTGAACTGAGAAATGGCAAGAACTGGACATCCCAGGATGCCATGTAGGAAGGATGTCAGGGACAACCCATGAGCCCCTGGATTGTTAAATCATAAAGAAATAAACATCTATTATCTTTAAAGCACATTTTTACATTTCTCGGATGCAGGAAGTTATTCTCCTCTGAGACAGCAGAGATAAGTATTTTCAGTTTGAGTTATCAGGGAAGGCTTCTTGGAGATGGTAGCTAATGAGAGTGAAGGAGAGAATCACACAAAGATCTTAGAGGAAGGAATTTCAGACAGGAGGGAAGGAAGCTCCAGGTTCCAAGGCTAGGATGAGTTCAGCAGATTTGAGAAGCATTAGAGAGGACTTCGTGACTCACATAGACTGAGTTCAGGAAGCCACATGTTAGAAAATACAGTGGAAGAAGTAGGCAGAGTGCTGGCCAAGCATGGTTTTGAAAACAATGCTGAGGGTTCAGATTTTTGCTCTAATATGGAAAACTGCTAGAGTTTTGAACAAAGGAATGATGATCATTAAAGATCATATATTTTTGGAGTCTCATTTAGCTGCTGAATAGAGAATAAACAGTAGGGTAGCAAGAATGAAAGTAGAGAACCAGTTAGTAGCTACAGTAAATGGTTTGGGGAAAGACTGCAATGGTCTCCAGTATAGAAGTAGTGAGATTCAGCATAGAGTTTTAAAACCAAACCACAGGAATTAAGGATGGCTCAAAGAGTTTTGGTCTAATAAACTGGTGATTACTAAGGGAGGGAAGGAGTAGATTGGAAGGTGGAGTATTATAATTCTTGGGTTTTTTCCTAGACACAGTAAATGGAAGCTGTTAGTGAAATGGAGCTGTTAAGTAGGCAGTTGGATAATATGAGTCTGAAGTTGTAAAGAGACAAAGTGGGTAGGGCAGATTCTGGAGGATGTCTGTTCAATTACACAGCCAGGAGCTGGGGAAATAATCACACCATGGGTCACAGTCCAAACTCCACCTGACTACTAGGAAATCCCGCCCCTCCCTTATTACATAAACTCATGTGCAAAACTCAGCCTAGTCAAAGCCATCCCAGGCGTCCCCAAGAGCTAGCACATGTGGCCAAATGGCCAGTACCCCTGAAAGGACTCCTAGCTGAGGGAACAAGTGGGGACTGTCACCCAGACTGTGTACTATTTGCAGAGGTATAGCAGAAACTACTGGAACATTTTTTTTTTAATGCTGCTGTAAACATAAAATAGAAATTGGTCAACTAAAAATTAAAAATCTCAAAAGCTTTTAAAACTCAATGTGAACCGCTATTGACTTGAAAGCTTTGGGGGGAAAAAGCATAGAAATGTGCTTGGTGCTCATTTGGCAGATGGACTATTTGGCAAATTGTCTTCTGCAAAATGACCTTGAGCTGTGTTTTGTATATCATCCACACTTCCCAGCCTGTCCTGGGGGGATACTGATGTGGTAGACAGGACACAGGGATGAGAATCAGACAGGCCTGAGTCCTAGCCAACTCTGTCACATGTCACCTGATCAATCACTCTTCTCTCCCAGAAATCAGTTCTTAGTCTATAAAATGAGGATAAGAATAATTCCTACCTGGGGGATCTGTTGTAAGAATCTGTGCTAATGTATAATGATGGCTTCCTCAGTGCCTGCACACAGGTGAGACCTAATAGTTGGAAAAGCATAGGAGCAGGAATGAGCCAGCAGTATTTTCACCATGGATCCTCTCTCTCCCACATGAGCAGAGTCCTATGCCCCTTTATACACATGAACAAACTAGGGTACAGAGAGGTTATTTTTAAAAATGGGGCATGTACATATATGGCAGAGTCCAGATTCAGGCCCAGATCTTCTGACCCTAGACAGTATATGCTCAGGAAAGAGGGGACCCTCTTCTCAAAGTCCTACATGTCCCCAAGTCCTTCCAACACTCACACTGGATCCCTGGTATTCACAAAATTATGAACACGAAGTTGGATTTTATTTTGTTTATTTTTTATTTTCTGGCTGGGGCTGGGTTTGAACCCGCCACCTCCAGCATATGGGGCTGGCGTCCTACTCCTTTGAGCCACAGGTGCTGCCCACGAAGTTGGATTTTAAAGTATTGTAGGTCCTGTATAAATCACCATACAAGAATTATAGGCCTTTCTGCCTTCTATGCCTTTGGTGAAGATGCCCTTACTCTTTGAATATTCTCTGCCAGTACCATTTTTTTTCATTGGAAAAAAGGGCAATGGATTTAATACCTATCATATAGTGCTCCTGTATTACCTGAATTTGGTACCTACATTTATTAGTACAACATCTAACACACAGCACTCAGTAATACAGTCATTGTTATTATTGTTAACAAATACTAATTATTAAAGTGACTATTTCTTTTTAACCTCACTTCAAATATTTATGCCTTTGGTAAGCCTTCCCTGACTCCATACTCACGTCTGCCTCCAGGTTAAAATGAATCCCCGTCCCCCATTCATCTGTCTGTGTACACTTGGGTTGTTCCTATCTCTTGGCTATTGTGAATGATGCTGTATTATACCCAGGATATCTCTTTGAGATCCTTGAGAAGGGACAGAGAAAGGGGCTTCAAGAGGGATAGGAGGAAAGCCTGGCCAGCTGAATTAGGAAGTCTAGAGGGTCCATAGAAACATTGTGGGAACACTGAGATCAGTGCTTAGCAATTCTCACCAAAAAAGGAGAAAGAACATGGGTCTGAGGAAACCGCCATAATCAAGGACCTGTAGAAAAGGACGCTAATGTCTGGAGGCACAGAGAGACAGATGACAGTTATACACAATTTCACGCAGAGAGGAAGAGGCATCACACCTCTATACTGCCTTTGTGTGTGTTCTTCTCTTTCTCTTCCTCTTAAGAGAAACCCACTCCCAACTCTCTTTGAAAATGCTCTAAGATTTCTCTTTGCTCTTAAATAAAATTTCTCTGTTATACTAAAGCCTGTGCAAAGTTACTTTTGTGTTCTAGTCACGCTGCCTGATTTACTTTCAGTCTCTACCCACTCTTGCTTTTGATTTGTCTAAGCCTCCACTGAACTTTCCAGTTCCACCAAGTAATCAAACCAAGTCAACTAGGGTTGGGTAACTGGAACCCCCTGACCTCCCCCCAAAATCCTCACATTAATTCTTTAATATACCAGAAGTAGAATTGCTGGATAATATGATTATACCGTTTTCCCCAGCAGTGGCACCATTTTCCATCCTTAACCCACAGCATATCAGGTTTCTAACTTCTCCATAACCTTATTAACACTGGTTACCTTTTGCATTTTTAATAATGACCATATGAACATATGTGAAGTGATATCTATTGTGGATTTGATTTGCCTTTTCCTGCTGCTTAGTGGTATGAACATCTTGTTGTACGTGTATACCTGCTGCCCTTGTACATACAAAGAAATATCACTCAGCCTTTAAAAGGAAGGAAATCTTGCCATTTGCAATGACATGGACAGACCTGGAAGAAATTACGCTAAGTGAAATAAATCATTCACAGGAAAACAAATACTACATAATTTCTCTTATGTAAAATATTGAAAAATAGTCAAACATAAAATAGACAATGGAATGGTGGTTACCAGAGGATGGGAAGGGAAGGGGGCAGGTGGAGAGTTGTTCAATGGGCACAAAGTTTCAGTTATACAAGAAGAGCAACTCCCAGAGATCTGCTCTATGATGCAGCCTCTAATTAATGATAAGGTATTGATTGTAGCTTACAAATTTGTTAAGAGGGTAGATCTCATGTTGTGTTCTTAACATTAAAAACAAACAAAAAGATAATAACAACAACAAAAACCAAAGGGACACCAGCAAACTTTTGGAAGTGATGGATAGCTTTATTGTCTCCATGTGGTGGTAGTAACATGCATGTATACAGATGTCAAAACCTACCAAATTATATACATGTATTACTTATGGGTTTTTGTAGACCTGTTATACATCAATAAAGTAAAAAGGAAATTATTCTTATTTTTCCCTGTGTTTTCCCAGCAGTTGGTTTATAGAACTTGCTTAATGCCTGGCATTCTTCCTTTCTTCCTTTGGGATGCCACCACTCTCTGGCTCTTTTTCTCTGTCCTATCTCCCCTTCTCTCTTCCCCCAACTCTCTTCCTCCTGCCGACCAGGTTTTTATTCATCCTCCATAAGTATTGAGCACGCATTGGCTAAAAAATGCTGAGACAACATTTTCTTACTTTTCCTTCTGCCGAGCCTTTACCCTCACCACACTGCCAAGAAGTCCCAAAAAGATTATAATCTATCCAAGGTCAAGACTATTCCTTTTTCTCAACAGGGAAATTGTATTTAACATAGTAATGCTCCTAACTTCTAGCCCATAGAACTTTATAAGGTGCTTTGACATCCATTATCCATTTGTCTTTTTTTTTTAACCAGGTACCTGCCCAGGATGCAAAGGAAATGGTGGGGGGCAAACCACCATTTGGGTGGTCTCAAATCCCTGTTGGATTGTTGCTCTGAGATTATCACACCTGCTGCGGCTCAGTCTTGAACCAACTGGAAAAAGACAAGGAGTTAAGTGGAGACCAAGGTACCAACATAACTCCTTGCAGAGCCGTTTGGTGAACACTGCTTGAATCAAATGTCAGAATGAAGCTCCTTGAGCACCACCACCTGCTCCTCCCACCAAGGCAACCTCTGAGATCTGGCTGCACAAAGAGCCTATGGAATAGATACTTTCTCAGCCAACTGCAGGGGAAAAGACACCTGTTTCACACCTGAAAGCACGACTTGTACCCCATCAGAAGCTTTTTCATATCATTAAACTAAAACAGAAAATAAGAACTACAGATGCCTGCCACAAGGCCTGGCTATTTTTTTGTTGTAGTTGTCATTGTGTAGCAGGCCTGGGCTGGGTTCAAACCCACCAGCCCTGGTGTATGTGGCCGGTGCCCTAACCACTGAGGTACAGGTGCCGAGCCTGCACTCTCCTATTTACTGAGCACTTAAGATGTGCAGGTATGAGAGGTCATTGTGACAACCTAAGGGATTGGTAGAATTATCATTTCTGTTTGACAAATGAAATAACAAGCAAAATAAATAAATGACTTACCCAAAGTCACGGTGGTCTCGGGATACTGAAATCCACTTCAGGTTTTACCACTTACTAGTTCTATGACTTTATGCAAGTCACTCAAGTTTGGGCCTCAGTTTCCTCTTTGGTGAAGTGGGAAATACGATACCAGACCTGCACAACTTCTGGGTGATCCATGTCCTATGTGCTTTAAAAGGTTGTCATGGAGATTAAAAGGGATAATGCCCACAAAAGTGTTTTTGGAAACAAAAGCCTGGATCAATGTAAGGGATTAAAGTCATTACTGCACAGCCCTGTGCAAATTGGTGGCACACACCGCTAGCTTCTGCCCGTGTCCACTGCAAGGGGCAAGGGAAGCTTCCCCTCACCCTCTGAACCTTCCCTGCAGATGAACTGACAGCAGACCGATTAACAGGAGAAAATGGCATACAAAAATGTGCATAGCATGGGGGAGGTCTTCACCAGAGGATGAAGACCCGATAACTCAAAGGAGTACAGATCTTCTAAATCCTTTTCCACAGGACAAGGACTGGTGAAAGGTATAGAAATAAGTGACTTCTAGGAGAAATAATGAGCCTAAAGAACAATGGCCTGAGAGGAGACCAAGTTCCCCTGAGCTCTGGGGGAGGTGGTGGCAAGGTGGGGTTGAAACTTTGCTGTGAACACAGGTTGTCTTATTATGTAAAGTCCCCCAGGTAATGCTTCACAGAGCCTCCCCCAAAAGAATAAGGGAAAAGTCTCTCTGGACTCTGTGAGGACTCCCAGTCTTTTTCCCTTCTCTTGTGGTTAATCGTTCCTGGGCATTTGATGAGATTCCTAGGGAGGGAGTCTTAAGGCATTTCTTTTGGAAGGAAGCTTTCTTAGTCCATATAAGAAAATTCCAGAGAGAGTCCCTGCCTTACTTGGAAAAATAAGATGATCAGAGAGAGAGGATGGTGGGGGTGGGGGGGCGGTTGGTCAGAGGGAGACCCTGTGGAATGTGCCATATCGGGGGTGCTATTTTCTGAGCCCCAACACCATTCTCTTTATTGTACTATCAGAACTCTGAGTTCATTTCAGAAGGTCACACACTTAGTTAGAAATCCTTGCGTTCCAGATTCTCGTTCTCATATAGCTGTAACCCTATGGCCATTTTCAGCCAATTAGATGTAAGCAAAAGTCTGTTGAGTGGAATTTTCAGAAAAGCTGGCATTTCTCTCATAGACTGAGACAGACCCTACTGTCATATTGCTTTTATCCTTCACCCTTCTTCCTGCCTGGCATACAGACCTGTTGCTTAGTAATCAGACAGCCAGCATGTAACCACAAAGACAAAAACTGTAAGTCCAAAGTGTCAGAGCAGGAAGCTAGAAAGAGACTGGGGCTTGACTAATGGTGTGAGCAGGTGCACTAGGTCAAGATCACCGGGCTGAATTTTGACTAAATAAACAAACCTTGATTGATTTAAGGCACTGTGGTCCGATTTCTATCACAGCGGCCAGAGAAGTGTGACAGCTCATTCTCAGCCTGTTTTTGCTACAATTCCCTACCCTAGGAGTCATTGAAGAATCTGGGCTGATATGGCACAGTAAGAAGACACAGATAACTTTCAAAGTAGCATAGAGGCCTGGAACGGTTCAAATGTGGATGCTTTCTACAAGTTGTGTAATCTTAAACTGGCTGTTTACTGCAAGGTAACGCTAGCACCAGCCACCTCATGATGACTTTGGAATGAAAAGGACAGGGTGCCCGTCAAGCAGCCGATAAATGTTGGTGGTGCTCTTGGTGGAGCAGAGAAGAGTCCAACAGCAGTCCGAGGTTCTGACCCCAGAGTTCATCATCCTTGAATGAAACTTGTGCTTTCGAGTTGTTCAGTCAACGCCTGATTTGACAGAGTACTGTACAGGATGGTAAGAACTGCTTATGAAGCCAACAGGCCAGTGCGTTAGCATCTAAATTCACATCCACTGCTTCAGAGGCACAATGACATAGGATTTAGAGTTCTGGTTGTGGAGCCAGACCCCTCTGGCTGCACCACTTTCTACTTACATTTATGTGACCCAGGGTGGATTTGTTTATCACAGCGAGGCTCCGTTTCCTCCTCGCCTGGTCTGCTTACCGCACAGAGCTTGTCCAGAGGCCCAGATGTAAGCATGACCAACCTGCAGGGATCCACAGTTGCTCTATTTGGATCCTCCACGCTGCCTGGCAGAGTATAAACCCAGTGCTGGCAGGGGAAGGAGGCGAGGGCAGGGCAGGGAAGGAAACAGTTAAGGCTATAAACTGAATCCTAAAGATACAGAATCACTGGTCTGCAAGGAGCCATGAAGGGAGGTCGTTTAGGTCAACACCAGCCTTGAAGCAGACCTGATCGCTGAGCTCAGGAGGTGGTAGGTGCCTGTCCGGTAGCAGCAACTAGGAGGATGGGGGGCAGGTGCGAGAAGAGGGGTTCAAGTCCTGTGTAGCTCCCTGGATCCTCTCCATGGTAGCCATCTCCCTGAGGGCACCAGGGAGCTGAAAATACACTCAGCCTCCAACACAGCTCGATATATTCTGGGCTGAGTTGGGGCTGGGGGAAGGGCGCGCTGAGCCGAGCACTGTGTACTGGTAATAAAAAGCTTCCAGAATGCACACAGCTCCTGTCGAGGCAGCAGCAGAGGGACTCTGCCAGGTGGGGAACATACACACACACATGCACCCCAGCACTCCACAGCCCAGCCAGCAGCAGCCCCCTTCTGCGAACCCCCAGCTGCCCTTCAGCTAGGCAAGGCCTCCCGGGGGACTTATTACCAGGATCAAGTCCATCCAGTTCAGAGGGCTTCACTTGAGTTTAAATATAGAAGCTCCAGAAGGGAGGGGGAGGTGAAGAAACCAAGACCCGTGGGTGAGGCAGCCGTTGCTGCTACGGGCCGGGCCGTGCATGCACATCATGTGTCCCCAACACAGGCAGGAAGCAGTGTAGAAAGGGCGGGGCGCTACAGGAGGAGGGGCGGGGCTGGGATCAAGTCTTACAACTTACTGTCTGAGAGAAAGAGCAAGTCATGTAACCTCACTCAGTGTCCTCGAGCTTCCCGTGAAGCAATAATAAAAAAGCAATAATAACCACTAAAACTCACACAATAACTAAGACAAT
>CAUYQV010099410.1:0-21547 GCA_963574575.1 Galagoides demidoff | reverse complement strand
GGTGTGTTTTTTTTTCGGTGGACATTTTTTTAAATACCCCCACTGTGTTGGTGTGTTGTTGCAAATTTTTACCCCCCCCCCCCCCCCCCCCCCGGGCAGTAAAAGCCCCTGAGTTGTGCTGTCCTAAGGAAGGTGAATAATTACAAAACATCAGCCTAATAGAAATCGATGTTTAAAGCTGTCTTGATGAAAAATGATACATTTATAATTAGTGGAAAACTCTCAAATTGTTGCTCAGATTTTCAAAACAGAACTATTTTTTTGAGTAGGTAATACATGTACAGAATATGATGTTTTAAGAGTGTTCAAGATCTTTTATTGGAAGTATCTATTTTGTCTTTTTCAAGGTTGTCATTTATTTGGATAAAAAGTTTACTTTTTTAAATAAGAACTGAGTGTAAATATTGGTTATCCCACCTGCGGCCTTCTGATTTCAAGATTGTTCTTTTATAAGCACCAAAGGAGAGAGGAAAAGCTTCATCTTTTCTGGCTATGTCCTTTTTAATAAAATTATTTATTCTGTGAAATTTAGATTCAGTCAAAAGGTCACACTTGAGGGCCTAGAAGGGCACATGTCGCCTTAAGATCACAGGTTTTCCACCCCTGAAAGGGTAAATCCCCTCCATGAACCTGTGTGGTTTGATGGCAGGAGAAATGTCAGCATCTTATGCTGAACCAGCAAACAAGGTAAGGGTGAAATTGTCATCCCCCTTATGCAGCCTGGGAAGCCAAGGTCTGGAAACAGGACGTAATTTGGTCAAGGTCACCTGGAAGGTCACTGGCCAGACACAGTTTGGGAAGCTACCTAACCTGACTGCTCATGTATCATGGACTTAATTTATCTTCGTCTTGTCTTCCTACCCAGCTTAGTTTCTCTCAAAGAAAAGAACCTGCTGTTCTAGGGTCAGGACAAGCTCACCTTGAGGGCTCAGCACCTGCCTGCAAAGGTGAGGATGTTTCTCCAGTGAAGGCTTATGATGTATTGGGGGAGAGTCAGGCTCCCTTTGGAGAGGTGCCTGTTGGGCTCCTCCTTCTGCAATGAGTCCCATTTCCTTATGTTTATTGAATTCTCTCAATCACAAAATTGATCACTGGGTCTAGGATGGGGGGAGAAGGGCTGGCTAAACAAACAATGTACAAAATGGAACTTTATTTATTCTTGATAAGAGAAGCAGCAAAAGTTAACTTTTTTTTTTTTATTACATTTTTGGCCAGGGTTGGGTTTGAACCCACCGCCTCCAGCATATGGGGCCAGAATCTTACTCATTTGAGCCACAGGCACCGCCCAAGTCAACTTTTTATTAACTCTGTTCTCAAAACTATCAAAAGTATTATGAAATCTGTTCAAGATCAAATGTGGAGGTTCTTTATAAAGGTGGTCATGATAGACTCGTTTACAGATGTTCTCCCCTTTTCCCCACAGAGCAGAAGTGGGTGGGGCACTTTCTCCTCCAGGCGTAGCTCTGTAGGCTGGCAGAGGACTCTCTGCGTCCTTTATCTCTGCCACTTTCTGCTCCACTGTATGTTTTCCACCTGGCAGAGTCTACCTGAGGAACCAAAACCCAAATGCGAGTATAGATACCTTCCTTTTCTGTCTAAATTAGAGACTAGATAGATACTTTGACGTGGAACATTAGGAGGCTGATTCTGGAGAAAGGCATCAGCCTCCCAGTAGGCCCAGGATTACTTCTTCCCTCAAAGGCCTCTCTGCATTTGAGGAGATATTAGTAGTGCCCCAAACTTGCTCCAATCAACACATTTCTTTTAACTCCTTTAAACAAGCTTGTTAGAGCTGTCTACAATGCCATGAGGTTCCAAGTTCGTCTGATTAATTAGGAGGCTTAGAAATGGTTGAGTATGTTTTAGGAACTGAGCTCTGGGTGACCATAGTAAGATCACTTACTTAATATTTAAGGGTGAGCTATTTTCTATGTTAATGGTAGATGAGGGGATGGGGTCATTTTCTAACCATGAACATAAATTTTTATCTCTAGTCTTTCTGGGCATGTGTCACCAACCCCCATCTCCTTCCCCTCACTTTCAGCCGAATAAGAACTGAAAAAAGCAACAACATGGCAGAAACATTGTCCTTCAGACATGTACCAAAAGGAGGTGAATAAAATCATCCAGGCAAGTTGGATCCCAGACTCCCTTTGTAGAGGAAAGCTTTTGGGATATGTGCCATGATGATTTATTGTAGGTGGCAAAAACACTTGTTATCCAGCACACTGCTGAGCTTTCTGCATCCCTGAGTTGCAGAGCTAAGGCTGAAGGCTGGTGCATTCCAGGGAACCAGCCTGTCTTTGTATCTTTCCATCTCCTTAACTGCCCATTTGCCATTTGGTCTCCATATTGTTAATTTAATTTACTTTATTTCGCATCTTATAATTTTATTTTCAGACGCAGCCTCGTCCAAAAGTCTGACACTGTTCCTCATGTGAATCTTCTCCAGTTTCCTCATTCTAGTTCATTGATTCATTTACTCAATAAATATTTATTTCTAATCTCTGAGTGAGGTGTCAACCATCCAAGGATGAAGGAGACAAATACATCCCCTTCTTGCCTTCGGAATGTTTCATCGAACCTGTAAAATGATTCTGGGCAAGAAACTGTGAATGTGACCAGTGTCATGCAGGGAGTATTGGGAACAAATTGGGAGAGACCTAAGCTAGGCTGCATTAGGGGTCAGGAAAGGCCTCCCTGAGCGAGTCCCATTTGATATGAGACTTGGGGGTAAAGACGGGGAAAGGAAAAGGTTTTAGGTACAGAGGAATAATATGTGGGAAGTTGTGAGGTGGAAAGGAGTAAGGTGTGTCCCAGGTAATAAAAGGCCAGTGTGGCCAGAGCAGAACGATAGATGATATCAACTTGGGGTTTTAGGTACCTGGCAATGTTCAAAGCAATTTCGTGTATTTTATAACAAGTCTATGATGAGGAAACTGAGAACAAAGAGAAGTTAAGTAACTTGCTCAAGGTCACACAGCTAGAAAATGTCACATTTGAGATAAGAGCCAAGACAATCTGGCTCCAACCCTGTCCTCTGAATGCAGCCGCAAAGTGCAGGGATAGCAAAGGGGGGACAGTCAAAGACCACATCACACAAGTCAGGAAAAGAAGAGAAAAGATTAATTAATGATTTTAGACAATGTTGAAGTTAAATACAGTGTCCAGGTCTTCTAAATACTGCAACCTGTCTCTTTTCTTTTCTTTTATAGAGATAGAGTCTCAATTGGTTGCCCCCGGCTAGAAGGCCTTGGTGTCAGCCTAACTCAGGGCAACCTCAAACTCCTGGGTTCAAGTAACCTTCTGGCTAATTTTTCTGTTTTTAGTAAAGATGAGGTTTTGTACTTGCTCAGGCTGGTCTCAAACTCTTGAGCTCAAGCAATCCTCCTGTACAGGCCTCCCAGAGTGCTAGGATTACAGGCATGAACCACCATGCCTGGCCTGATAGCCTTTTCTTTATTCATATAGAAAATTGGGGGAACCCATTGAGAGGTTAGCTCATGGGTTAGGTGTAATGAGAAAAACAAAAAGTGATTAAATTAGTCTTCAAAAGGTTAATAAGGTCCCCATAATGTTGAGGAGCAAGAGAGGTTATTGGGGTGTAGAGCTGAAGGATTCATGGTATAAACTATACCTGAAACAACCTTATAGAAATAATTAGGACTCAGACTGTTAGAACCAATGGCATGGCTTTCAGTCCATTGTCTATTCCCTTCTCATTCTTTTTTTCCCTAGCATATACTTATTATGCACTTTCTACACACTAAGAGTTGAGGGTAGACCAGTGAATTGAACAAATAAAGTAGAAACCAGCATGAGCAAGGCCGCACCAAGGGAAAGTCTATGATCATGGGTGCTATTGAAAAGGCCAGTTTGCCTGGCACTTGTGGACCATGCTGAGGATAAATGGGGATTGAGCTTGGGGGTTGGGGGGTTGGGGACAAAGGCACAAGAGATAAAGCAATGGACAGTTCAAAGTTCTGACTGTCAGCATCAAGTGAATTTTTTTTTCTGAGAGATAATGAACCATTGATAGTTCTTGAGTAGGGCAGAAAAATAATTAAAGGGATTTCTGGAATAATTTGTCTGGCAGCTGAACACAGTGGACAGCAGTGTTAGTTCTATGTTAGGCCAGGTAGAAGGAGGCTCAAGGAACAGAAAGGATGATTGAAATATCATTCACTCTTATGTCTCACTTGCCCTGAATAAGCTTTAAAATGAAAATGCTACGAATTAAATTAACCAGTGCTCTCATTCTTGAAGCTCAGGGTTAAACCAGTTTCTTTTGGTCTCTAAAAGTAGACAGGATTTCTGGCTGATAGCATGGACCAGTTTTATTAACCAAAAACTGCCTTCAACTTGGCACCTCTTCAGCCAGAAACAAACATATTATTCACCCTGAACTGCCCTAGAAAGGGTAAGAGAAATGAATGTAATTTAAGAAGACTCTCCTTAATTAAAGGAGCCACTTGGTAGATTTCAATGGGTGCCTTGTTTTGGTTAGGCTTTTTTTTTTTCTTTCTTTCTTTCTTTTTTCTTCATTTTAATATACTTTTTCAAATCCTCTTGTTGTTGGAAAGTTCACCACACTTGGGTTTTTTACCTGGTACATTTTTACTTAATCTTCAGTGGATGCTGTTTCAGGTTGACAGTAATTCAGGGATTGGCATACGCGTTGCATCTTAGCGCCAAGGCATGTGGGGCAGCCGATGGCTCTGAAGCAGTGAATGCACCCCGTTGTGTGACTCTGAGTTCTCAGGATGCCTGGGCTGTGCCCTGGCATTTCAGTTCAGTCAGAGAGGCAAATGGAGTGGATCTCTTTCTTTCTTTCTCTCTTTTTTTTTTCCTGGCATATCCAATTTAGGGTCTACCTCCTCCAAGTGGCCTCTTGAGTGGGCTCCTCTCCACTCCATGTGTATATTTTCATTGTTAACCTAACATGACACACATTTTGCTGGTTGGGATTATTGAGTGTGTGGGTAGAGGTGCTTTGGCAACAAGTGGTACCCACAGTTGAATCAAACAAGAATGATTGTGCCACTTTAGTGAATGCTCTGCATTGCCCATTCACCTCTTACGGGGCCAGGAGGATGCACCCATACAGTCTCTTTCTCTCTCTTTCTCTGTGTCTCTCTCTCTCACACACACACCTACCCCCCCAATCTGTTCTTTGTTTTTCATATAGCAATCCAACATTCTGGAATTGGCAGGGACTTTATAAACGATAAAGTTTATTCTCATTATTCATAGACAAGGAAACTGAGACCCAGACAGGAAAAAGGCAGGGAGTGCAGAGATTAAGATACAGATTCAAACTCTGGTCTGGGGTTTTCTGTACCCCACACCATCTACACTCCTCACACTTTCTAAAAGAAGGAAATATTAACTTGCAAGACAGATAACATCCAGCGTGATAAAAAGCAAGGCACTTAGAAGCCAAGTGTATAGATAGGTCTTGAATGCAGGTCTCTGGACTCTCAGACCACAGTCATGCTACGGGAGAGGAAGGCGGGTGCTGTTTAGAAGTCCTTAGAAAAGCAGCAAGGGAATGAAAACTATCCAGCCAAAATCGTCCACCCACCATATTCTGTGAGTCCTGGTCCACTTCAAACCCTGACCCCAAGCTCCCCAGAAAGATTGCTGGCTATATTTTTCTTTCAAATGTCAATAGACTGCTCAGAACATGGTGCAGGGTGTGCTGAGGCAGCCCGCAGAGCAGATGTTCTAACATAGCACATCTGGCCACAGTACTTAATTATTTCAAATATGCAGCTTAAGTGCAGCCCCGTGAATCAGATCAGAACCAGTTCCTGGAAGTCAGGTTTTGATAAGGAGGCTTTGTGGGAAGCAAGAGTCACAGTAATGGCAAAACAGTCTAGGGATTCCATTCCCCTGGCACCACATTGCCATGGCCAGGGGATGCTGCAAAAGAAGGGGTGTCTGGAGCCCACTGCTCTGACCCTCTCATATACAGAAGCCCCGTGGCCCCTCCAAGCTGGAACTGTCCAGGGCTGCCCATTCTAGCACCTTGTTCTCACCTGCCATCCCCTGGCAACACTCTGTATGCTAAAATGCCCTTTCTCATCTGTTCCCAGCACCCCTCCTTCTAACTAAGATGGTTTGTTTTGAGTCACACTGTCTGCTGCTCTCTGTAATCACTGTCAGGGGTCTCATCATTGGTCTATTTGAGAAAATTTCCATGACATGGAGAATTTATATTTTGTGAGATTTCCAATTAAGGGGATTAACAACAGAAATCTATTTTCTCACAGTTCTGGAAGCTGGAAGTCCAAGATCAAGGTGACAGTGGGGCAGGGTTCTCCCCAGGTTTCCCTTCCTGGCTGTTTTATCGCTGTGTCCTCACGTGGCTTCTTCTCTGTGTGTGCAAGTCCCTGGTGCCTGTCTTATATAAGGACGTGAGCCATATTAGATTAGGATCCCATGTGTATGACCTTATTTCACCTTCATCACCTCTTTAAAGATTTGATCTCCAATAACATTGGGGGTTAGGGCTTCAACATATCTAAATTTGAGGAGACATAATTCAGTCTATAAGAGTGCCATAAAAAGTTCTTCCCTAATAAATCTGCAGCTGTGCTCCAAAGTGAGAACTTTCCAATTCCACGTGTAAATGAGAGTAGGTGTTTTGGACAGAGGTGTCCACTTCTTAATTTACATCTGTTAGGGTGCCACAGATAAAGCTAGATATAAACAACTAAACATTTTTTATTCCAAGTCTCCCTGTGACAGGTTAGTAAAGTAATATTGACACAATTTCCAGTATTGTAACTCCTGAAGCAGCCCGCTTGGCACTTGCAGTGGGTGTAAAAAATTCCCAAAGTAATGTGGCCATAATCCTTTGGAGCCAGTTTTGTTTTGATTCACAACTTGAGTTTCCATTTTAAGTATTTAATTTTAGAAAATAGGAAGATGTATATGGATACCTACATTATATACAAATAAGGGTATGTATGCGTACTATGTATGTTCGGAAACACTTTCTTCTGCCGTGAACTTAGAGAAGTTCACAGCAAGTTCACAGACTAGAACACATGCTAGGGAAAAAGGTCATTATGGTTAGAGGCTTAAATATGGACTTTGAGGTTATGCCACTATGACATTGAGCCAGGATCACCTGTAAGAAGTACTGTTAACATTAATAATATCTAATACTTAATGGGAAATTACTTTTATCAATCCTCACAATAACTGTATGAGATATTGTATTATTCCCATTTTATAGAGAGAAAACTGAGGGACGGAAAAGTAACTAGGTCAAGGTCAGAAAACTACTATGTGGGGAAGGTGGGTCTTTCTAAAACCAAAATCCAGATGTATTTGAAGACTCTTTGAAAAGACAAAACACAAACCCCTAAAAATGAAACCCGGATAGTTCATTTGTGTAGTTGACTCAACCATTCGTTGTGTTTAAGAGAATGCTATAGGATTAGTTTGAGGATAAATTGTTAGAGCCCTGGAGAAAAGATATTGCTGGCACCAAGCTTTGAAGTATATGTAGAATTTACACAGGGAAAGAGGTGAGGAAAAGATGTCTGCATAACTGGAAGTCGAAATGGCAAGTTGAGTGCAGGAAAGAGAAAAAAATAAATTGGCATGCTTTTATCTGAGGGCTTGGAAGTAAAGAATGAAATATGGGCTCATATTGGTCGAGATTTGCCCTGGACTCAATTAGAACATGGGTAGGATTTAGAACTGGTAAATTTTTATAGATGGCAGTTTACCTGGATCTTAAAAGTGAGCTCTTATCTCAATTGGTGGAAATTTGTATATTAAAACCATGCTAATGGTATAATAGCCACAACCTTCTCTGCCTACTGAAGATAATAATTAAATGCCAGAAAAGTAAAAGAGAAAACCAGTTTTTGCAGTTTTGTAACCTTGGTCTCTCTTGGGTGGAGAAAGATTTGTATGAAGTTGCTCTTATTTATGGTGGAGCCACAGTCTCCATAAGAAGTGTGAGTCAGACAGAAAACTCTTTCTACACGGTCACACATCTTATGTTCTCACCAAAAAGCATTGTCAGCTCAGACTTTGAGTCTGCTATTGTACATGCCGAGTTACCTGGAAGTCATTTAACTCCCACCCATAGAAGGAAATATATATGAACATGGCCTCAGAATTAATTATTTTCTTACACAATGTCTTCTTTCTTCATGAGTTTACATGATCAACCATGTAAGTCACAACACTGGGATATCCGGTATGTTTCTGGGTTAGAGTTCTCCAGAGACACAGAACCAACAGGAGATAGATGGATAGACAGACAGGTGATAAGAGGAGATTTATTATGGGAATTAGCTCTCATGATTATGTAGAACAGTAAGTCCCACAATATGCCTTCTACATGCTGGAGAACCGGGAAAGCTAATTGCATAAGTACTGGAATCTGAAGGTGTGAGAAATAGAAGCTCTGATGTGAGAGGGTGGCAGAAGATGGATGTCCCAGAAGATGGATGTCCCATGGAGAGAAAGGGACAGAGGGAGAATTTGTATTTTCTCCACCTTTTCATTTTATTAGGCAATCATCAGACTGGTTGATGTCCACCCACATTGGTGAAGGTGGATCTTCTTTACTTAGTCTACTGATTTAAATGTGAGTATCTTCGAGAAACACCCAGAAATAATGTTTCATTCACTATCTGGGTATCCCTTAGCCCAGTCAAGTTGACATAAAATTAACCATCACAGTTTCCAACATAAAGGCAGTTATTTTAATATGCTTCTAGATCTTTTGTATAGACCCAATGATCCTGTTGTCTTTTTCCTCTGCTCTAGACTTCTCTTAGGAGATGAAGTAGTAGGAGAGAATGGAGAACTTAGTTGAGAACTTTTGTCATGTGACAATTTAAAACCCAAGAACTTGTTTCACAGAGATAGTACGAGAAGGATAGGGAGTAAGTTGCTATTGGGAGCCAGAGAACACTGACCTCATGGGCAAGCAGGGAGAAAAAACTGGCTAGGAAGTTCTAAAAATTCCAATCCTTATGGCAAATCTTCAAGTGTGGAGTTCTTAGGGATTAGTAGGTTGAGTGACTTTACTCAGATGGAGTCATGTAAAACCAGCATGTCCTCAACTTACCATTCCATAAAATTCACAAACCCTAATTATCACAGCCTCATCTGCAGCAGACCTTTTCTGAGCACCTCTCCTGGTACAAGGGAAAGAAAATATCACAAAGAATCATCTATGGCTCCAGTCTGGAAGTACTTGTGGAGGCTAGACCCAACTTAAAAAAAAATTAAGATATTATACATGCCAATTTTTAGTAAGATGTAAAAAACCACTGAGAGTCCATTGGTTCTTGAATTATGTTGCACCTTAGAATCAGCAGTGGACCTGTGGATCACCTCAGGCCCTACTTCTGGAAATTTTGAATTTGAGCCTTTGCATCTAGGTCTTTTGACAAGTTCCAAGTGCTCTGCAGAGCTATTGGTGAAGACAACAATGAGAGGGATGGGAAGGTCCCAGCACTAGGTACAGAGGTGTGAAGGCTAAGCTCATGGAGATGAGGGTTTATTAGTGGGAAGACAATTGGGGTGGAGTGAGGGACCTTAATGGGAGGTGGTGTTCATTGGGTAAATGTCTGAATGGCCTGCAGACATTGACCTCGTGAGAGCAGGAAGATAAGAACAGTTTGGTGTCTTCAATCAGGACACTGATGGAGAAGGTGATGAGTCAGAGAGACAATGGCAGGTAGGGAAGAGAGGGTGTTGGACCTTCAGCCAGGCAGACAGCTATCAAGGGCCCCTGAGGAGAATGGAAGAGGGAGATGAGTGTTTCTGTCCCCCACCCTCCATCTGCTTGGGAAGCGAACTGATTTCTAGCACAATGCAGGGTGCACTTTAAACAAAACACTGAGATTAGCCAATCCATTACCTCCCCCAAAGGAGATCATTCACCCAGAGGATGCCTGACAGATGATCAAGTAAAATATTATGCTCTTAAGAAGTCCCTTATATCTCTCAGAGAGTCAATATAGTTCCATTATGTCAGTTCCTATCTACTGGCTTCATTCTCGGCTATTTATATTTTCATTTAATTGAAGCTTAGGCAAATCTCACCAAGGCCAAGAAAATTAAAGTTATCGGCAACTTGTTAGTTATCTTTTTTTAAGCCCATCAGTCTTTTCCATCTCACTCACTCTGGGCCTGATAATTTGTCTCTTGCATCTTGTTCCTTCTCACCCCTTCCAGTGTGAGATTCTGTCTGGATCCAACATTTCCACCCCTGCTCTTTTGACAGTATCCTTTCTTCCATTCGTCTTCCTTCCTGCTTTTCTCTCTCTCTCTTTTATGGGAGGCAGTAGGGATGAGAGATGGGGAAAGAGCTGGCACATTCTGCTTCTCCTGCACTCTTGCTTTCCTTCCTCTCCTTTACCATTGTTTTTACATTTTACACCCTGTGCACCCTCACCAGTTTAATCTTCCTTAAGCACCACTTACAGCATCACACAGAGATGAGACAGATGTATATTGACACAGAGATAAGTTGGCAGTATTTTGAAAGATAAATTTGCAAAGGGCGAAGAGATACTGGGGAGACACAGGACAAAGGGAAGGGGGTGCTGAGAAAGGGATGGGAAGGGCCAGTATAATAATAATAATGACAACGATGTATTGAGTATCTAATATGTACCATACAATGTGACAGCATAAATCCCTGAATCTTTACATTCCTCCTTTGACTGTGTGTTGTTTCTTCACTTTTGATATGTCGTATAACAATAGTAAGAGTCAAAGAGCTTGGCCTATTATTCCAAGGTCACACTGCTAGCATAAAGCACAAGTGAAATTTAAACGCCGTCTTTCTACATCATGGAGAAGTAAGCAGGCATGGTTTTCAGATGTAAGCTCCAGCTATATTTTTATAATAAAATTTCCTAGTTGAAAATACTGTAAGGAATAGATAACTTTATGCATCCATATACAGTTGGCTCTTGAACAATGCAGGTTTGAACTGTGCAAGTCCACTTAGGCGTGGATTTTTTTTCAATAAAAGTTACATTGAGTGTACCTGCTTCTCCTGTCTCCCCTTCTACCTCCACTACTTCTTCTGTCTCTGCTACCCCTGTGACCGCAAGACCAGCCCCCACCTCCTCCTTGTCATCCTATTTAACATGAAGATGATGGGGGATGAAGACCTTTATAGTGGTCTACTTCCACTTAATGAAGAGGAAGTATATTTTATCTTCCCTGTGATCTCTTTTTTATTAAATCATAACTATGTACATTAATGCATTTATAAGGTACAATGTGCTGATTTTATATACAATTTGGAATACTTACATCAAACTGGTTAACATAGCCTTCACCTCACTTATTTGTAGTGTTAAGACATTCATACCCTACTCTTAATAGTTTTGACATGCACCCTTGCATTGTGACCATTAGGTGATGTCCCACCAAACACCTTTCCTCCTCCCACCTCCCCCTTCCCCTCTCCTTTCCCCTCCCCTTTCCCTTCTCTTCCATCCTTCTTTCTGGACTACAGTTGTGTTTTATCATTATATGAAAGTGTAGGTGATTATATTTCAGTTTCATAATAGTATTGAGTACATTGGATACTTTTTCCTTCATTCTTGAAATACTTTACTAAGAAGAATATGTTCCAGCTCCATCCATGTGTAAAGTCTCCATCTTTATATGGCTGTATAGTATTCCATGGTATACATATACCACAATTTGTTAATCCATTCATGGGTTGATGGGCACTTGGGCTACTTCCATGTCTTGGCAATTATGAATTGGGCTGCAGTAAACATTCTGGTACAAATATCTTTGTTGTAAAATGATTTTTGGTCATCTGGGTATATAACTAGTAGAGGAATTGCAGGATCAAACAGCAGGTCTACTTTTAGTTCATTAAGTATTCTCTAAACTTCTTTCTTAGCTTGCATTCCCATCAGCCGTGCAGAAGTGTTCCCTTCTCTCCACATCCACCCCAACATCTGTAGTTTTGGGATTTTGTGATGTGGGCTAATTTTACTGGAGTTAGATGATATCTCAAAGTGGTTTTGATTTGCATTTCTCTGATGATTAAAGATGATGAGCATTTTTTCATGTGTTTGTAGGCCAGGCACCTGTCTTCTTTCAAGAAGCTTCTGTTCAAGTTTCTTGCCCACAATGAAATGGAGCTATTTGTTCTTTTCTTATTAGTTTGAGTTCTCTGTGGATTCTAGTTATGAGACCTTTGTCAGAAACATAACCTGCAAATATCTTCTCCCATTCTAAGGGCTGTCTGCTTGCCTTACTTACTGTGTTCTTGGCTGTGCAGAAGCTTATTAGAAAGAAGTGTTATTAAGAATATCACAGGGTTCTAAAAAGCTTCTGCATAGCCAAGAACTCTGTGATTTTTTAATGACACTCCTTTTCTATAGGCTACTTGATTGTAAGAAAATACAGTATATAATATATACACATAGAAAATATGTGTCAATTGATCATCCATGTTATCAGTAAGGCTTTGAGTCAACAATAGGTTGTTAATAGTTAAATTTGGGGGGCATTAAAAGTTATAGATTTTCTACTGTGCAGGGGTTTGACACCCCTAACCCCCATGTTTTTCAAGGGTCAACTGTATCCACACATATACATGTGTACAAATCACACAAATCAAGAGAAAGAGTTATTTAGTTTGGCAATATTATTTCACGTAATCTTTAGAGTCAGAGAGATTGCAGACTTCTCCAACTGCAATGGCAGGAATCTTTGTATAGCACTCCTTATTCATTCTGTGTGTACATATTTTCAGAGCCACAGTAACTCCTCACCACAAAAGCAGTCTGTTTCATTCCTGGATGGCTCAGATGTTTATGTTTATTTCTTCTAAAGTGCTTTGAGGATTAGCTCAGAGTTGTCCAACTATTTTTGCCTTCTGAAGTCATAGAATACATCAAATCTTTCTTTCACAGGGTAGCTCTGCCTCTGTGTACATGCACTAAGAATTCCTGTACACACGCACACAGCCTGAGAGACTCCTCCCTTCCAGCTAAGCACCTCTAACTCTTGCAATTATGACACCCATGACATAGCTTTGATCTTGCTTATTGTTCTCTTGACCAATAATGGTCATAAACTGGAAAGTAGAACTCAAGACATGATCAGACCAGTACAGCCTAGAGAGAGAGAGGTTTTTGTCATCATTGGACACCATGCTTGCACTGGGACAGCTTAGATTTCATTTTCAAAGTTTAGTGATTTGTCGTGTCACATTGTACTTACAGGCAACTAAGGCCTCCAGACCATTGATCTAAGTTAAGGATTTTAAAAGTATCTCCATTTGAATTTCATCTTGTTAATTTGGCCCTTGTAATGTGTTGCCAATATCTTTCCAGATTGTTCTAGATTGTGGTTCTTTCATCATTGGCTGTCTTCCCTAGCTTTGTGTCATATGCAGTTTGGTAAGCATATTTTCAATTTTGTTGGTAATGTTGTTGAATATATTATATTAAAGCTGTAGTATAATGCAGTCTTACATTTTTAATGCCAATTATTTGAGTCTTTGGAAAGAAGTATGGAGAATCCTCTAAGATCTCAAATTAGATCTCCTATTTGACCCTGCAATCCCACTACTAGGCATCTAGCCAGAAGAAAAAAAAAATCATTTATCACAAGGATATTTGCACTAGATGGTTTGCAGATCAATTTACAATTGTCCAGATATGGAAACTACCTAAATGCTCATCAACTCAGAATGGATTAATGCATACCATGGAATACTATTCAGCCATTTGTATAATTATAAATGTTAATATACCCAAATAAAATATCATTTTAAAAGGAAGGAATACTTCTAATTGAAAAGACTGATTTATTCTCTTTTATCTCGAATCTATAGATAGTATATTTGTTATTTCCTAATTGCCATGCATGCCTGGACTCCTCAATTTGATTCAAAGCTCCTTGAAGACAGGACTCTTATACTTTCACTGTCCCTCATGGCAGCTTGCAGAGTGGATTTTTTGGTATGCCTTTAAATTAACTTGTCTTTGCCCAAGTGCTGAATTCATGGCCTTTGCTTGACTTCATCTCTTGTTCATATTAATGTCTTAAAATGATGGGTACATGATGTTTCATCTATGACCTGCACTTAAGCAAATTAGGCTGATTCATTTGCTGGTGAATAATTATTCACTGTGTTTAACAAATCTATTTAGCCAATTGAAAACCAATTATTTTGATTTATCCTGGTTGGTTGATAATTATACAATGTAAGCATAAATAATGGAATAATTTTGTGAGAGAAGAATATTAGTGAGCTCTCCAAGAGACCAGCACTGTGCTAACAAATCCTACAGATGAAGATACAGACATGACTGTAGATTTCAAGGTGCTTATAGCATAGGGGGAAATAAGACCCTGAAGAACAAAAAGGTCATGTCAGATTGCTTGTAGGGATGTTAGATGGTGTTTTCCCTGCCTCAAGGTTTTACATTTCTCTCTTCTACAGACTATTTGGTAAAGGTGAGTGAGGGGGTGTAATGGGACTGACTGCTTTGATTGCAATCATTGGAACATCATAAACTAAAATGCACAGAAAAACTATTCATATAAAGCTTTGCCTGTGATGGATGGATGGGTGGATGGATTACCCATTCATCTACCAGCTCCCTGAAGATCAATATTTAGATCACATTTCTTTTTAAAACTTTCAAAGAAAATAGTTTCTTACAAGTACCATGTGAATTGATTATACCACTGGAGCCACAGAAATGTTTTTTGATGATGTCATACATGCAGAGATATTCTCGTAGGAGTCATTGATTTCTTAAGTTTGCTTCATTTAAATCTAAACCATGCTGTATATACATCCACAAGGGGCCAGAGCAGAAGACGTTGTTTATAGCTATCATTTAGTAACAAGGATGAAACTTAACAGCAAGGCAAGAGCTCTGGTTCTGGTTCAATTAGAGCTCTGGCAGTCTCATCAGGAACCCAGAAAACACTGTCAAGAGGAGGGATAGTAACCATCAAAATGTCCTTTCTCTTCCAGCCTCAGCTTCATGGGGGAAGCAGGTGTCCTGTCAGTCAGATCTGCATGCATGGGTCCTAGGCCTTCTCTATCACTTAGGTAGATTAAGGCACAAGAAGGCTGGTGAAAGGCATGGCATTAGAGAGCTGGAGGATTCAGCTCCAGTAAACATGCTTAAATATCTTTCATCTACTTTCTCCCTTCCTCTTCTTCATTCTCTCTGGGACTGGCCCCCTGAGAGCAAGTCCAGGCTGAATTGGAGCTAGGCAAAGAGCTCTCAGAAGAGACTAGTAGCCCCACCCCTCTACCTAGACTTCCAGCTCCAGCTTCTGATCTCTTCTTCGGTCCATACCCCGAGTCCCAGAGAGATAATGGCTTCATTCATTTAACTTCTCTGAATGATGAGGGCCCCAAGTCAAGCACACACAACTCCTACCTCATGGCCAACTGCGGGGAGGGAGATGTGGCACAGACTTTGACCCAAACTGTGCTAGAGAAGGACGTAGGGAGGCAGAGAGGTAATATAGCTATTCTGCCAGCTTCGAAAAACTCACTCATGGCCTGTGAGAGAATGAATCAGTGTAGAACCTTCATTCATTCATTTTTAAAAATTTCATGCATCTTGAGTGCTTGCTGTTTGCCATTCACTCAGCTGGGTTCTGGTATACAATGGTGAGTAATAACTGTAGAAAAAACTACACTACAGCAGAAGTCATCACTCTCCCAAACTTCTGTGACATCCGTCTTCCCAGTGCCTTTGCTATGTATGCCCTTTAACATCGTATGATATAAAGGCAATTCCATTATACAGATAGAGATACTGAGGCCTCTTGAAGTTCACTTTGGAATTAAACACTGTATTATTTTCTTTGTTGGGATTATAAATGGCATTGAGCCCTTGATGTGACTCTCAGCTTGACCGTTACCAGTAAATAGAAATGTTATTGATTTGTATACATTGACTTTGTAACCTAAGACTTTGCTGAATTTATCAATCCTAGGAGTCTTTTGGGGGGAATATTTAGGGTTTATTTCAAGATACAACATTATATTGTCAGCAACAGGGATAGTTTGACCTCCTCTTTCCTAATTTGGTTATCTCTTATTTCTTTTTCTTTCCTAACATTTTTGGCTACGACTTTGAGTACTACGTTGAATAGAAGTGGTAACAGTGGGCAGCCTTGTCTTCTAGTTTTTAGAGGAAATGCGTTCAACATTTCCCCATTCAGTACAGTATTAACTGTGGGTTCATCACATATGGCCTTTATGATTTTGAAGTATGTTCCTTTTTTGCCTAGTATATTGAGGGTTTTTATCATGAAAGGGCACTGGACTTTACTGGATGCTTTTTCTGTATCTATTGAGATGATCATACAGTCTTTTCTTTTGCTTCTGTTTATGTGATGAATCATAATTGTTGATTTGTGTAGGTTGAACCATCCTTGCATCCCTAAGATAAAAACTGATCTTGGTGAATTCTCTTTTCAGTGTGCTTTTAAATTATGTTTGCTAATATTTCATTGAGTATTTATGCATCTATATTCATTGGGGATATTGCTCTGTAGTTTTCTTTTTTTATTATGTTCTTTCCTGGCTTTGATTTCAAGGTTATACTGGCTTTACAGAATGAATTGAAGAGGATGCCCTGCTTATTGATGTTATAGGATAATTTTGGTAGAATAGGTAGCTATTATTCTTTGCAGGTCTGGTAAAATTCAGAATGGTATGAATCCGTCTAGCCTGGGGCTTTTTTTGGTCATAGAATATTTTTTAATCCCTGCTTTAATCTTGTTGTTTGTTATTTCTCTGTTCAGGATTTCTCTATCTATTTGATTCAGGCTTGGAAGGTTGTGTATTTCTAGGAATCTATCTATTTCCTCTATATTTTCCAGATAGTATGTGTAGAGGTTCTTGTAGTATTCACAGATGATATTTTGTATTTAAGTTGTAATATTTCCTTTTTCATTTCAGATTTAGCTTATTTGAGTCCTTTCCCTTATTTCTGCTTACTCAGCTAGTGGTCTATTGAATTTTTTATCTTTTCCAAGACTCAATTATTTTGGTTTTGTTGATTCTTAGTTTTTAAATTTTTGTTTCTCAGCCATTTAGTTCTACTCTGAGGTTTGTTATTTTTCTTCTGCTGGCTTTAGATTTGGTTGGATCTTCTTTTTCTAGTTTCTTGAGGTGTGAAATTAGGTTGTTGGCTTGTGATCTTTCTGTCTTTTTGATGTAGGGATTTAAGGCTGTGAAATCTCCCTTTAGGATTGATTCTGCTGCATCTCATGGATTTTTAACAGCTCATGTCCCTTTTGTTGTTCAGTATGAGAAATGTTTTGATTTCCCTTTTAATTTCATCATTGATTCAATAATCATTCAGCATTATGTTGTTTAGTTTCCATGACTTCACATAGACTTGAGTGTTTTCCTTGGGATTGATTTCTAATTTTAATCCACTATGGTCTGAGAAGATATATGGTAAGATTTGAATTTGCTGAGACTTGTTTTGTGGCCTAAGATATGATCAATCTTAGAAAATGATAGGAAGAGTGCATATTCAGATGTTGGGGGTAAAATGTTCTTTAAAATTATTTTAGGCCCCTCTGTTCTAGAGTCCCATTTAAGTCCAGTGTTTGTTCATTGATTTTTAGCTTCGATAATCTGTCAAGTTCTGCTAGTGGGGTGTTCAAATCCCCAGCAATTATGAGGTTATTGTTTATTTCTTTGCCTAGATGTAGTAAAATTTGCTTTATGAACCTGGGAGATCCTATACTGGGAGCACATGTATTTAGAATCATTATGTCATCTTGTTGATTTCTCCCTTTACCATTATGCAATGACCATATTTATATATTATTTGATTGTTGATTTAACATCTATTTTATCTGATATGATAATGGCTATCCCTGCTTGTTTTGGTTTCCGTCTGCATGGAATATTCTTTTTTATTACTTTACCTTTAGTCTGTGCAAGATGTGTTTCATGGGGACAGAATACACTTGTATGGATTTTCCTTGATGGGTTAATTGCTGCTTTTATCTTGCAGCTTGCAGAATTTTCTCCTTCACTTTGGTTTCAGCCAGGTTGATGCCTATATGTTTTGGAGATGTCTTATTAGCTATGAATAATAATATATTCATATATTATTATTATATAAATTATATTACGTAAATATAATAATATTTGATGACCATGTTTTATGTGGATATCTGAATCTTTGGTGATACCCAGGTGATACCAAGGAAGTTTTCCTCAATAATTCCCTTGAATAGATTTTCCATGCTTTTTGTTCTTCTCCTTTGGAGATACCTATAATTCATGTATTGGCTTGCTTCACACCATCTAGTCCCCTATTTCTCTCAGTGCTCATTCTTCTTTCTTTTTTTCTGCATCTTTTACTGACTTGGGTTAGTTTGAAAACCTTGTCTTCAGGCTCTGAGATTCTTTCTCTGAAGAAAGAATCTTTCTTCCTCTTTGTATAACCTGTTGTTGAAGCTTTCTGCTGTATTTTGAAGTTCTCCAAATGACTGTTTCATTTCTGTATGTCATATCCTTTTCTTATTTCTCTAGCTCTTTAGAAAAAATTTCACTTTTTTCCTTGTTGTCTTGAAATATTGGGGGGGGTTCTTTGTATGTGTTTTCAACTTTTTCTTCAATTTTATTTGCCATCCATGTTCTAAATTCTATTTCTGATGTTTTAACAATTTCCTTTTGGTTGGCATCTGTTGTCATAAATATATTGTGATCCTACGGGGGATGAAATTACCTTTTTTTTTTTTTTTTCATATTTCCAGTGTTATTTTGCTGGTTTCTTCTAATCTGAAACCTCTCCTTTCAGCTCAGGTTGGATGGATTTGCTGTGCCCCTGTTCTTCTTTGCTAGGAATGCTTCTACTTATTGAGCAGAAGGAGAAGTCTTTAGATGGTGCTTTTGTGACCCTAATCTTGAAGATCAACCCAGCAGGAGAGGGGTGGATGCACTGGCAACCTGTAATAAAGCTGTTCTGTGTTGTCCTAGTCCCCTGCGATTGTCACAGTCCATGCAGGTGTTGGATGACCTTCGAGTGGAGCTATGGGCTGCTCAACAGACTGCTGTTGTAAGCTCAGGTGGCGGGGTGGGTGAGTCCATCTCCAGAATCTGGATTATCGTCTAGGACTCCCTGAGATGGTGACAGTGGCTGCTGGATGAGGCTACCTAGGCAGCAGTCAAGAATGTCAGGGCTGCGGGTGTTCATTCTACTCAGGTCTAGGTGTACAGGTGACTCATGGTTAGTGGGTCCCTCGTGTAGTGTTGGACCATGAGACAGTTCTCACCAGGCAATAGGTAGAAAACATGAGGAGGAGGCCCAGGGTCAGGCAGCAGTGCAGAGCAGTGTATACAAAGACATTGGGGAGGTTGAAAGTACAGGAACCATAAGGTTAGGTCCATGGGGCTCAGCAGCAACACAGGACTCTAAGAGGCAGGGGCACAGGCTGGGTGGCAGTGCAGGGACTGTGTGGGCAGGGTTGTGCGGCCTGGTGCCAGTGTGGGAGCTATGTGAGTTGGGTCAGGTGATAGCATGAGTGTAGTAGTTGTGGGGCCTTGAGACTGGGCTGCTGAGTGATCAGGGCTTTCTTCCTACATAGGTCCCACTGAGGGAGTCACCATGGGGCTCCTCAGTTGACATTTGTGGTGCTCATCCTTCCCAAATCCCTCACAGAGAAGAGAGATGCTCAGCTCCCAGTCATGGAGTGCATGAGAGCATTTGCTGTCCCTGTTCCCTCCCTGGCCCAGCCAGGACAATTCAGAGGCAGCTGCAGCAAAGCTGAGCCCTGTGTAGACCTAGTGCTCTGAGCCTGAGAGTTCAGAATGGCATCAGTTGTAGCACCTTGGGAATGGAAGCAACCAGGTCCTGCCTTTGCCTGCTGTCCAGTGCAATGTTGCTGCACAGACTCCAAGCACCTCCCTGATCAGTCCGGAGGTCTAGAGAGGTGGTGGGGGCCTGCTCACAGCTTGGGCAGCAGGGTTCAGGGGAAGCCTGGAGCCCAGAGTTTTTCTTTTCCTGCCCTTCTCCACATGTGTTTGCCTCCACCAAGTGCCCTCTGATCTTGCCAGATGGATCATCCCATAACCTTCCCCTTCATTCTGTGTGTTCTCTGTCACTTCTCCAATGACTCACTGTTCTGTCTGTGAGCAAGTGTTCCATATCCTGTAGCAGCTCCTCCTTCAGCCAAGTCTCACCCTGTCTGCAAGTTCCCTCAGGCTACAGAGCAGAAGGGCCAGGCCCTGCAGAGCCCATGGTAAGCAATAGCATGGACATCTACCGTGGTACTGGCCTCATGCCCTTGGACATAGTCCATGTCTTTTCACACAGAGCTCTGAAGTGAGTGAATGAAGGAAGGAATGACTTGATCTTGTCCTTGTCCAGAAAATATGCCTTTACATATGACAACTTCTCAAGAAGATCGTAAGACTTTTCTAAAAATGTTACTAAAACATTCTCTTCCATGCCTTTCTACTTCCTCTGATCACAATGGGAAGGAGAAACCATTGAATCACAAAATCCCCTGGGAATTCAGAGAAGGGATGAAAGCATTATATTCAGACTTTGAAAATATAATCTATAGGACTTGAAGGAAATGTTGATTTTAGATGGCAGAAAGATTTGGAGGAAGTTATTCCAGATTGGAATAGCAACAAGAACAAAGGCATGCAGTAAGAAAGAACATGTTAGAATGAAGGACAGGAAACCAGTTTGACTGAAGCACCTCATGGTTTTGGAAACTATAAGAGGAAGAGTTGTATAGGGTATGACATTGTGGGATGGAGGCTCTTCAATATTAGAAATTCAAGATACATCATTGACTTCTGTATCTTTCAGTGACTTATCCAGAAACTGACACAGAATAGGCACTTCTCAAATGTTTAAAGAAGGAGTGAATGAATAACTGAGTGGATGAATGAATAAATAGGTAAATGAACAATTTTGTTTTGGGAGAGAAAGCATTCAAGCTGAAGCCAATAACTTGGAAGGATGGGAAGGACAGACATGGGAAGCTTAGGCATACTGTATTAGGGATAATGGTAGGGTCTTTGCATAGAAATTTCCCATAGGAAGCTATTTGGAATTCAGAAGAGAGCAGAGAGTCTACCTAAGTATGGAGATTTGTGAATCATCATTACAGTGGTAATTGAAGCCACGAGCCTGGATAAACTCTCAAGGGCAGTTAATGTGAAGGCTAAAAAAGCAGAAAGTAGTGAGTGAGCAGTGGGGTATACACCTGCTTAGGGTTAGGGTTGTGGGTTAGGGTTAGGGCAGTAGTAGAAAAATAAGGTAGAGGAGAAACCATGACCATGGGTCTAGAGAAGTAGGAAAATAGTGCCAAAAATTTCTAGCTTGAGAAGAATTATTTTATTTTATTATTAAATCATAGCTGTGTACATTAATGCAGTCATGGGGTACAGTGTGCTGGTTTTATATACACTTTGAAATACTTTCATCAAACTGGTTAACATAGCCTTCATGGCATCCTCTTAGTTATTGTGTTAAGACATTTATATTCTACATTTAGAAAG
>CAUYQV010099406.1:0-27498 GCA_963574575.1 Galagoides demidoff | reverse complement strand
GCCAGGATCTGCAGTTTCGAGACTTTGTGATATGGGCTAATCTTACTGGGATTAGGTGATATCTCAGAGTCTTTGATTTGCATTTCTGTGATGATTAAAGATGATGAGCATGTTTTCATGTGTTTGTTGGCCATTCATCTGTCATCTTTGGAAAAGTTTCTGTTCACATCTCTTACCCACTTATAAAGGGGTTATTCACTCTTTTCTTATTGTTTAATTTTAGTTCTCTGTATATTCTACTTATCAGACAAAACATCAATGAAATGAAGTTTTTATAGGAAGATAAAATTGACAAACTTCTAACTAGAGAAAATAAATAAAATGTTGTCAGTAGGCCTGATCTAAAAGAATTTTTGATGAAAAGTATTCTAACAGAGTAGCAAATGCAAAGATTGTAACTTAACCATTCGTACCCTCATATTAGCCTGAAATTTAAAAAAGAATTCTAGCAGAAAGAAAATAATAATGTAAAGAAACTTGGGACATTAGGAATAAATAAAAAGCAATGACATGGGTAAATATAATAAAGCATCATTCTCCATAAGAATTTCAGAAATTGTATTAGTCAAAAATTATATTGGTTGAAAACAAATTATATTATCTAATGTGGTTCTCAAAGTATATAGAGAAAATATGCTCAAGAACCCACCAGAAGGCAGAAAATAGACAAATAAAAATGAGAGAAGGCAAGCAGAAAACATAATAAATGGAAAACATGTCTTAATATATCAAGAATTACAATAAATATAAGTACACAGTTAAAGAACACATTTTAGAATGGATAAAAACTATGACATAGTCCATGTTATTAATAGGAAATTAATTAAATATAGTTAGGGTAAAAGTAAAGAATAGAAAAAGCAACATTCAAGCACTAATAAAGAAGAAATAAAAGATACATTTTATAATGACAAAAGAGTTAATCTACTGAAAAAGACAATACAATTTTAATGTATACATAGGAAACAATCAAGCTGAAAAATATATGGAGCAAAAATTGATATAATTTAAAAAAGAAACACATTCATAATTACAGTAAATTATAATTTCAGTTACTTCTGAAAATTTGTATATAACTAAATTATATAACTAAAATTTGTATATAACTAACTTTATACATTTATATATAAATATATAAAATTTACATATTTAAAATTTATATATAAAATTTAGATATTTATATATAACTAAATTTATATATTTAAAATTTATAACTAAATTTATATATTTATATGTAAATATATAAAATTCATACAATTTTAATGTATAAATAAAATTTATAAATATATAAAATATATAAATTTATATATTTATTTATAAATTTATAAATTATTTTATTATTTTAAAATTTTAAAATTATATCATTATATATTTAATATACAATAATATATGATCATAAATATTATAATTTTTTATAAATCATATTATTATATATTATTATGAATATTATAAATTATATTATTTAAATATTATATGAAATATCTTATTTAAAATTATAAATTTATATTATTTAAATTATAATGATAAATTTATATTATTTAAATTATAATGATAAATTTATATTATTTAAAATTATAAATTTGTTATATATTTAATATATAATCATATTACATATTATTATAAATATTATAAATTATATTATTTAAATATTATATTAAATATATTATTTAAAATTATAAATTTATATTATATATTTAATATATAATAATATTGTATATTATTATAAATATTATAAATTTTAATTTTTTTTATTTTTTATAATTTATATATTTATTTATATATTTATATGTAAAATTTTATACAATTTTAATGTATACATAGCAAACAATCAAGCTGAAAAATATGTGGAGCAAAAATTGACAGAATTTAAAAAAGAAACACATTTATAATTACAGTAAATTATAATTTCAGTTAGTCCTCTCTCAATAATTGATAGAATCAATGAACAGAAGACCAGCAAGAATATAGTGGAACTGAAAAAACATTATCAATTCATAAAATCTAATTGCTACTTATAGAAAACTCCACCAAACAAAAGCAGATTTCAAATGTATGTGGAAAAGAAATTGCAATATGACAATACAAATTCTTTTCAATTGTACATGGAATATTCACCACGACCATATCCTTCATCTTAAAACAAACTTCAACAAATATAAAAGAATTGAAATCATGCAAAATATGTCCTGTAACCACAATAAATTTAAACTATAAATCTATTAGGAAGGTAATAGAAATATCTTCAAACACATAGAAATTTAACCCCATGCATTTAAATAATCCATGGGTCACAGAAGAACTCTAAAGGGAAAGAAAATATTACATTGAACAGAGTAAAAATAAACATGCAATATACCAAAATGTGTGAAATGTAGGTAAGCAGTGCTTAGATTAAAATTATTACCACTGAATGCTAATATTAAAAAGGAAGAAAATAATTAAGCTAATAGAAATAAGTGAAATTGAAAATAGAAAATCAGCACGAGTGATGTCAGCAAGATGACTGACTGCAGATAAAAAAAATTTTGAAAAAAAAATAAAGCTGGAGAAATCAGAGTACCTTGGTTTAAGACTTACTTTAAAGTTAAAAGTAATCAAGACAGTATTATAGACAGAAAGACACAGATTAATGGAACACCACAGAGAGCCTAGAAATAGACCCACACAAGTATGTCCAAATGTTTGACAAAGTTGCAAAAGCATTTGATGAAGGAATGATGATACTTTCAACACATGATGCTGTGAAAATTGGACATTCACAACAAAAAGGATGAATTTTGACAGAAACCTCACACCTTACACAAAAATTAACATGAAATGAATCATAAGTCTACATGTAAAATGTAAAAAACTATTAATACTTTTGGAAGAAAACTTGTAGAATAAAATCTTTGTGACTTAGGGCTAAGCAAAGAGATTTAGACATGACACCATGTCAAAGCTCGTGTGGGCTGAGCTTTTGTTGTTTTCAAAAGTAGAAGCCCATTCCTTTTTTTTCCCTGGCAGAATGGTACAGGTTCCTTGATTTGGGATTGCATGAAGGCCATTTATCCCTATGTGGTGTATTTTTCTGCCTCATGGTGTTTACTTGTTTTTAAGATGGGTATAGTCTATTTCTGTTCATGTCTAGAATAAACTAGAATTCTCCTTATTCCTTTATTTCTTTTCTAATAGATTTCTTGATATATCTCCCTCCACACTCCCTTTTTTAGATCTATTTCTCTCAGGTTCACTCTGATACCAAATAATCTTCTCCACATTTTTCAGTAGTCTAACAGAAACGTCCTAACGGTGTTTATCTCGACTGAGACATCATTTCATCCTACCTGTACTTTCAGTTGTTCCCATAACTAAAATTCTTTTCTAAGCAGATTCTGCCTTATAAATGTTCTAATCTTAATTACACTTACCTGAACCACAATTTTTCTTATGTGTGTGAACCATTCCTACACTCTCTCCCCCAGTGTATCAGTATTGTTTTGATTTTTTATATTCTTTCCATGGTTTAGCTTTAAGCTATTTGGGTTTGGCTAACTCTCCAAATATTCATCCTACAAATATCCATTTCAGATACTGACTGAATTATCTGACTGATATTATCAGCTATTGAAATAATGACTATCTCCTGCCTGAGACCCGCGTGCTGTCTGAATTCTACCCCTCCCTTTGTTTTTAACTTTAGTTTAGTCGTATGAAGAAACATAATAGCCATAGTTTGCCACACGGTTTCTAATTCTCCAACTTGATGTCTAAATCCTTTAGCACTATTTTATGATTATTGGTGTTATATATGATCACTGTATTTGCCATATTAGGTATTCATTATGCTGTGATTGAGCCTATCTTAGGTCCACTATCACATAGATTTTTTTTTTTTTTTTTTTTTTTAGTAATCATGACAGGCACTCTATAATCCCTGTTGTATGGAATTGTTGAAATCTCCCATTAGAGTGTCGCTTGATGGGCCTACAGCCCCCTGGGTCATTAGCCTCCTCACAATATTTATGATATGCAGCACCATCTGCTGGAGACAGAGGGTTCTTTCTTCCCTTCCCTCCACCTAATTCTGTCTGGGTCCCCCACTGCCTCAAATCTTAATCACAAATCCTTTACTGTCTAATTTTCTCTATTTGGCCTAAACATCATGGGAATAGGGAATCAATTCAACTGTTATTTTATTTTGATGAAGCTGTAAAGATTATTACCTTTGTTGAATTTTTTATTGTTTGGGGTTCATTGCCACTTTTTATTTTAGATTTAAGTATAACTCCATGTTTATTTATAATATCTTTTGGATTACATTGAAAAATTATGTGTGCCTAGGTGGTTACCCTAGTAAATATTCCTTTCACTAAGTTACAAAATATTTTACCTTTATTCGCAGTCTAAGATAACTAACCAATTTCTTTCGGTTCTTAAATCCAAATTCCATTTTGCTTTAGACTTATGCACAGACAGACGCATCTCACTCCCCAAAGCGTGATGTTGTGCAGAGACATGAGGCCAGCAGAGGTTTGGGAGAATATTTATATTCTGAAGGTGAAGAAAGGTCAGGCTCAAGCTTAATAACGATCCCGGAGGAGAGAATGTCATGTCATTATGTGAATAAATGCATGTTATTGTCAGTTTGGTACCAAAAATGTACAATCATAATTTGTATTGTTTTTCCTGAAAAATGAAACAAATCAACACTTTAAAAAGTGGGGCCAAAGCATGAGTAAAGAGTGATGGGGTGGGACTGTGCTAGTTTAGTATTTAGAGATACAAGAAATCTAAATTGTGCATAATGTGATGAGCTTGCTTGTGGGAAGTTGAGAAAAGCTGAAAATGCATCTGGACGGGGGTTGGGCTGAAATAGGGTGAGTCCAGTGGGTGGTCAGCCTTGTGAGTGCAACGAGACTGAAGGATGCATCCCAGCACAAGGATGCTCTGGACAACGGCTGCTGAGAGCCAGCTGTGTGTCAGGACCCAGTGCAGGGCATCACACTTGCTCTGTCTATAGTCCACCAACTCCGCCAAATGGGCAGGGTTGGCATCTTTACACACACACAAATGCATTCTCAGAGAGGCTCCAGCTCGTGTACCTGAAGTAGCACAGAGAAAACATGAAGCCAAGTATGTCAGGCTCTGAGACCTCCATTTATCTCCCCACTCTGCTCCTCATACCCAGGATGACCCGCGCAAATGTGTCTTTGGTTAGACTATTTCATCAGTTATTATTTTAACTTTTGCGCTCAGCTATTTCACTGAACTCTCAATAGTCCCCCCTCCCATGCATGTCTTTCAGGCAAACACTGAATGCAACAAACAAAAATTCTCAGTTTGTCCTGCAGGTGCCACTATAACCACACAGTATCTCTTTCTAACCCTTCAACTGATTTCTCAGGGCTGCAATAGACTAGAAATTCTAGAAGATAGAAGAAGCCAGTGACGTGCCTGACAGTTCATAGTAATAAATTCATGTGTGTGTTTAGAGCTCCAATATATACATCTGTCATGATGATATTTTCCCTTTTATAAAAAGCACTGCTAGATGTTTGAATAGGGAATATTTGCAGGATTCAAAGAGCAGAAAGTATAAAAAGACATATAATAAAAATCTTCCTTCCACTACCAGGTACTCCAGTCTGCCCAGTTCTTATTCATGACCCCTCAAAACAGGTGACCACAGTTATTAACCTCTTGCATCATCCTAAATGTATACCTAAACAAATATAAATAAATGTTACTGAATCATTTGCTTACACAAAGGACAGCATAATATACAGACTATTCTGGACTCTCATCTTTCACATAAATATATACATTGGAAATTTCTATACCAATGTATAAAAAGCTATTTTATATTTTTAAACAACTGCATAGTATTCCATTATACGAATGTACAATGATTCATTTAGAGAGTTCCCTATAGATGGACATTTAGGGTGATTCCAATTTTGTTGCTTATTATTATTTGTCAAAAATAATAAAAATAGCAGCCTATATTACATTCCTATTGTTGGCATTATAAGTTACCCAAAATTTAGTGGTTTAAACAATACTCCTTTATTCTCACAGTTCTACAGATCAAGTTCTGGATGGGTTTGATGAGGTTTTTTGCTCAGGGTCTAACAAGGTCAAGGCTGTTGGGCTGTTGGCCTGGCTGGGCTCTTATCTGGAGGCTCTGCTTCCAGCACACACAGAGTTCTCAGCAGGATTTATTTCCTTGCAGTTGTGAGAAACGACTGTCAGCCATAAGCCACCTTCTAATCTCACAGGCAGCCTCACTCCTCTCACATGGCTCCTTCCCTCTTCAGACTGGCAAAGGCAAGTCCTTCCACATCTGGAACTTCTCTCTGACCTTCCTTTCTGCTATCAGTGGGAGAGCTCTCTCTGTTCATAAAGGTTCTTATGGCTAGACCAGAGCTAATCAGATAATCTCCCTATTTTCAGGTCAATTGTGCCATATAATCTAACACAATTCCAGCAGCGAAAGCTCATCATGTTCACGGATTCTAGAGATTACAAAATTCTGCCTACACTTATCTTGCACTTAATACGTTCTTAGGTACATGTCTAAGCGCTCTGCTTATATTAACTCATGTAACCCTTGCCACAGCTATTGAATTCAGGGGCTATTTCCATTTTGCACATGAGTAACCTGAGGCACAAAGGTACATAACTTGCCCCGGGTTACAGAGCTGGTGAGTGGTGAAGTTACTCTGCCACCGAGCACTCTTGGGCACTTTCCCTACTGCCTCTTTCAAGTGGAGTTGCGAGTGTGGAGGATGCGATCATATCCGTCAGTCATTGCCTTAACCAGAGACCTGCAGGAAACAGGGATGCACCCTGTGTTAAACAGAGTTTAACTGAAGGGAACACAATCTACAGAGTTAAGCAAGATGAAGAAAATCCACAAGGCATGATGAAGAAGCAGGGATTAGTGAAAAACTGTAAGAGGTTGTTGATCATTGTGAGACTTGAAGTCTAGCATGCTGGTAAGAGAGAAAGCTGTGGAAGATTGTTCCCATCCCATGCCCTTTGACCAGAGAGGAGCACAGCCATTGCTGTAAGCATCGCCATCAGGGAGTGAGTAGGGGAAAGGGAGAAGGAATCTCTGACCTCTCTCTCTTCCTCACTTCCAGTCACTCTGCACTTGCCAGTCCCACCTGGAAGACAGATGGCAAGGAGGCCTGGGTGAAGCCCTCTCTAGAGTTAATGTGCTTGGGCTGAGTTACCATAGAAAAGTAAAGAACAGTTATAAGTGAGTAGTGTGGATCACATTATATCTTCAGATATTCAGTTCTACAAAGGGCCAGTTGCAAACCAAGTAAACTTTTCTCTCTTTTTTTTTCTCTCCTTAAGATAGGGTCTCATTTTATTGCCTGGGCTAGAGTACAGTTGCTCATTGTAGCTTACTGGAGCATCCAGCTCCTGGACTCAAACAATCCTCCCACCTCAGCCTCCTAAGTAGCTGGGACTACATGTGTGAGCCACCTCACCTGGCCCAAGTGTGTTTTCAAGTGGATAATAGGTACTGACCAAAGAAGTTTTAATTAAACACCCTCTGGATCTGCTCTGTAATGCTGAGGCCTGCAAAACATTCATATAGTATTCCAATCTGTCACAGATGTGTTGAGTATCTTTGAATGTACAGGATTTTGAGTCCCAAGGGCAGGGGAGATTGTATCTCAGCCTGGACCCATGGTGTGTTGGACCTGCTTATACTGATTTATGAAGTCAACCATTAAATGTTTAAAAATTGTATGAGCTAATTGGTGTCACTTTGGTGGAGCTTGAAATTGACCATGATGAGTGTGTTTATACCATAAAAATTGGCAAATGTTACAAATCAGGCTTTTTTTGTTTTCTGGAAAGCTAATTATTAAACACCACTGACCTTGTCTAACTTTTGCTCTAGTCTCTAATCAAACTGGTCGTCTGAATGGGTTACCCAAAAAAAGGAGCTGTAGCAGTACAGCCAAACCTGGAATATCCGGGGTCTAAATACCAAGGAAGCTCACTATGCATATCTCTATATTTTTGCAAAGATGTCACTGGGTGTAGCAACTTGTCTCTCACATAAATGCCCAGACCACCCATCCCTAGGAACTCCACTGCAGGAGCAGGACCTCATGTTTTCACAGGGCTTGTCTTCCGCTCTCTGGCCACAGTATCTTACTGAGGCCTCGAGGTGCTTGCCACTTCCTGTTTACTGGCTCCTCTCAGCTTAATGTCCATTTAATGAGCCTGTGGGTAACACATCCTGGTTACCACCATGTCCCTGTGACTCATTAAAATAATCACCCCTGCGTTATCTCTGATGGCCAAGCAGGGCCACTTGGCATCTACCATTCCAGGATCCTATTATTCCCATTGAACTCAGGCCCAATTCCATGGCAGCATAGCCACATCATCACGCCTCCTAAATCTGGCTTTTTAAATAGAGCTTTTAAAGGCATTTATCCATAAATAAAAGAATGGTGAATAAATCGTCTCCTGATTCCTCTTGCTAGTTTTGACTCGGGGTGTGAGGTGAAATGCAACCTGTATGTAAATGGATCCATTTCAATGTTTCCATCTTTCTAAATCAGCTTACTCAAAGTATTTCAGCATCCAGCCAACACTTTAACTTTTGTAAATGCCTCCATGGCAATAAATGTGGCCTGATACAATCTTATGTTTCATTTAACAAATTTAGAATCAATGCTGGAGCATCTCCCTAGACCCCTTCAACGCAGGGGGGCAAGATCTCACAACTCATTCCGGGTATACTTTATCTCCTCCCAGAGCCAACATCACATTCTCCCTTTGGGCTCTGTAAGCATTTATCTCTCATTTGGGGCCTGTAAGTAAATGAGGGATGGTGAGGCTATGACTGACTCCCTTTGTAAGGTAACTGTTCTAGATTAAGTCACCAAAGGAAATCTATGTAAGAGAAAACAAGATTCCTTGGGAAAGAGGGGAAAGGAGTGGGTTTCTTACTCAGGCAAAGAAAATTCAGGGGGATTTCAGAGCTAAAAACTCAGCCTCATGAGTTAACCCAGGTGTTTGTATTCCAGATCTTAGAATCCCACTCCTTATTGATTGGTGCCTTAATTGGCATACGATACCTGGAGAGGTTGAACATTTAACTATCATTGTTTCTCTGCAACACATATTGTCAGTCCTTAAACCTAATTTTCAGTTATGTTTGTGTTCCAGATAAGAATTTTTTAAGACTGAGGCTTTCAACTCTTTTCTTGTTCTTTGAGTTCAAATGTCAAGGATTTACACATTTTTTTTTCCTTTTTATAAGCTTTCCAAGGCATTTAGGAGCAGCCAGACCCTAAATTGCAACCAATGTTGCAACAGCAGTTAAGATCAAAGGTCCTTTGATCACGCTTGTCATCCACTTGTACTGTGTTTTATACATGACACCTTGAGTAATCATGATATTGCTACATACCACGGATGTTGTGTCCTACTTCCCCTGGCAGAGGATATTTGTAAGTTCAAGTATCATGGCCAACAGAATCCCAGAGTTATTATTTTGAGGGTCTATTTCCCTGGGCCATTCTTATTTATTTTTTTTACTGTATACATATGTGGGGTACAATGTGATAATTTGATATACAATATGGAATGCTTAAATCAAACTGATTAGCATAAACATCACTTCACTTACTTAAAGACATTTACAGTTTACTCTTAGTTGTTTAGAATGCACCTTGCATTGGGCACATTAGTGGAGATCCCTCAAATGCCCTCCCTCCTCCCACCAAACACCTTCTCCCTTCCTCTCTCTACTCTCCCCTCCTTCTTCCTTGGTATACTACTTATATGTGTTTTATCAAGAAAGTGTGTTTTTATATTGGTTTCATAATAATATTGAGTACATTGGATACTTTTTCCATTCTTGAGATACTTTACAAAGAAGGATGTCTTTCATCCCCATCTGGGTAAACATAAAAGATACAAAGTCTCCATCTTCTCTTATGGCTGACTGGTATTCCATGGTATACATACACCACAGTTTGTTTATCCATTCATGGGTTGATGGGCATTTAGGTTGCTTCCATGACTTGGCAATTATGAATTGGGTTGCAATAAACATTCTGGTACAAATGTCTTTGTTGTAAAACTATTTTTGTTCTTCTGGGTAAATACCTAGTAATAGAATTGTGGGATCAAATGGGAGGCCAACTTTTAGATCTTTGAGAATTCTACACACATCTTTCCAAAAAGGCTTTTTTAGTTTGCAGTCCTACCAGCAGTGTAGAAGCATTCCCTTTTCTCTGCATCCACATCTTTGGGCCATTCTTGACACCAATTACTATGTCAGTTAAGGCCCACATATGAAATGTATATACTCAAGGAATTTAACTGACAAGAATTAAATAAAGGAAATATTTTTAAAGGTGTGGTGTATTGGTTAGGGACTTCTGAGAAATAATTGTTCACAAAATTATGGAAGCTGGCAAGTTCAAAATCTGCAGATCTGTTGTCCCAATTCAAGTTCAAAGACTGGCAGGCTGCTGCAGGACCAAGAAGAGCTGATGTCCCAGTTCAAAGGCTATCAGAAAGGAGATTTCTGATCTTGGGAAAAGTCAATCTTTTGTTCTATTCAGTCCTTCATTTGATTAGATATGGCCCAGCCACATTACGGAGGGCGATTTGCTTTATTCAGTCTAACAACTTAAATGTTGTTATCCAAAAACACTCTCAAAGAAACAGCGCAGAATAATGTTTGACTAACATTATTGGCCCGGTGAAGTTGACACATAAACTAAGTATATAATAAATAAATATTCTTAGTATAATAACACACTTATGTAAATTTTATGTTGATAGGTAAAATATATATATATGCATATACTATAGGTCACAAATGGTTAAGGGTTAAGGGAACAGAAAAGGGATGGTGAGCATCCAGGGATTAGTTGCAGTTGAAATCTGTCACCAACATTTAGCCTGCAGGGAAGATGGGGAAAAATTGGTGGTGTCTTCAGGGTCTCGTGATGCCTATAGCCATGAAAGAAGCTATCTGATGTTGGCTGTGGCCATAGAGAAATGCCGTCTCTTCCAGAATCACTCTGTTGAGACAGGGGTTGGTAGAATAAATTCCTTGACCTCTCTCTTCTTCTCCCTTCCCTCCTTGTGCTTGTGCCCCACTCTCTGTTAACTTGACCTAGACTGCAGCCAGATGGGAGAGGAGGCTGCATGCTGTACGCAGGAGAGGTCAGCGTCATGGACCAAAGAATGGAAATGAGGCAAGGAAGCAACCGAAGACTAACTATGTTCATCTTTCTCTTGAATAAGCCTATGCATACAATAAATTCATAGACATGGACTTTCTGGATCAAAGAATAGATGCATTTATAATTTTTAAATTTCCAAATTTCCCCCCATAGGAGTTGTAGCAGTTTATGCACCCTTGACTCCTGTATGAGAATGCCTTCTGCCCCAAAGCCTGTCTAGCCATGTGCTTTCAAGTATTGGAATTTTGCCAATACGATTAAGTGAAAAATGTTATCTTTGTGTAGTTTCCGTCTGCTTTTTTCTTTTTTATGAGGTAGTATAGCATCTTTTCATTTAAACTCAATTTCAAGTGGCAGAAAATGCAACTCAATTTGTTTAAGCAACAAAAAGAAACATGATTCACATAAAATAAAGTCATTAAGTACATCTGGAGACATGCAATGATCCAAGGGCTCAAAGGATCTTATCCAACGGCTCAAAGGCTCTGCTCCCTATCTCAGGCTCTGTCTCTCTTTCTCCCTTTCCCAGAGACGTCAAGCTTTCAATTTCACAGCTCTAACATGGGCAGAGAGGCCAGGCCTGACTTTCCTTGCTGTTGGTTGTATTATGTGCCTATCCTTGGACCAGCACCATGGTTGGGGGATGTATAGTGCTCTGTTTGCCCAGGCCTGAATCACAGGATAATATACCTTCTAGCCATGCATATATGTTCCTAAATGTCCACATCAATATAATGTAGCTATACTATTCACATCCTAGAGGAAGGCGAGATAAATGACCTGAGACTCATAGATTATCTAGTTATTGTTCTAAGCCCAGAATCTCTGAGTAATGAATATTTACCATGGTCAAGTCTTAATGTGGCTTCTTGTAGTCCAGAAAATGATGATAATGAAAACCATAACTCACATTATACATTTATAGTGTTAATTAAATTGTTTAAGCAATAGAAGAGATACAATTTACATGAATTCACAAAACGGATGATAAATGAAATAAAACCTTCCCCTTGGAAAAGAGGACAATGGGAAACTGCACTTAGTGGCCTCTGATCTCTCAAACACTTGAATGCTTACAAGAATTCTGACCATGCCATGAAGTGAGGTCGTTGGTAATCAATTTTAGCCAACCTGGAAGTTTCTCTCTTGACTTTCTCTTTCATGGCCCCATTTATGGTGGGGTGCCCCTTCAGTGGGTCACATCTGCTCAGCATCTCAGGATTTGAGGTCTGGATTTGCCTCCAGGACTGAGCAATTACGAGCTGCTGCTTGTCAGGTGAGGGGTTTCTATGGCGATGGAACTCCCTCAAAAAGTTAAAAGGCCCTTTCATGTATGTACTTCATTTCACAAGGGAAATGTTACGTGGCTTTGTCTAAAGCCATACAGCTGGGGAGTGACCAAGCCACTATTTATAGGTAGAGGAATCTACTTTTGTTCCTCCATTTCATACTGCTTCCCTGTGTTCTTTATATAAAAACGGTTTAGTTTGCAGCATCTCTGCTAGTATTTGTAAAGGGTGGTATCTAGCAACTATAAGTGGAAAATTCATGCTCGATACCTTCCTCCTCTGGGTTCTGCCAAATTCCTTGGCCAGTAAGAAAAAAATAATGAAAGAAAAAAATTCTCACTTTGTCCTGTAGGTGCCACCCTCATCATAGAACATCTATTTCCTGCTTCGCAACACAATCAGGCTTGCAAAAGACCAGATATTCTAGAAAATGAAAGAAGCCAGCTCATTCGATTTACGCAGTTCAATGCCTGGATCCACAACCTGTTTTTTATTATTCTATAGCTCTTGGGTCCTAGTAAAAAAAAACTTTTAAATTTTATTCATTTAATTTTTGAATAGGTACTGTACTTCTGTGGTTCAAAAACAAAAAGCACAAAAAGTACAAAAAGAATATAGTGAAAAAAATTTCCCTTTTACCAAGACTACATGAAAGGTTAGCAATGTTATTAGTTTCTTTTGTGCCTCCAGAGAACAGTTTATGCAGTACAAATATTGTTTTAAAAACTGCTCACTTTTATTCTGCACAATAATATACTATAACATCTTTTTCTTCATCTTAATTATTCCATAAATACTATATCTTGGAAATTTTATATATCAGAAACATGAAACTTCTCCTGATCTCTACCTCTCTCACTACCTTCAAAATATGCTCACTGTATGAAGACACCTAAATTTATTTACCTGGTTCTCTATTGATGAATGTTAAGTGGATTATTTTGCTATTAAAAGTAATACTAAAACAAGTAGTATTTTGTATTTAGCTCATTTTGTAGGTGTGCAAATATATCTGAATACTTCTGAGAATTCCTGCTGAATTCCTCTGCCAGTAAGAAAAAAATCTAAAAATAGTTAGAAAAATCCTCCCTTTGTCACGTAGCTGAGGATGTGTATTTGCCACGCTTATGACATTTCCAAGTTGCCTTTCACAGGGCTTTACCAGCTTATCCTCCTTCCAGCCATGTATGAAATTATCTATTTCCCCATGACTTTGTCAACACAGTGTGTTTTGGATTTTTGCCAATCAATTTGAGAGTGAAAAAATACGGTATCAATTTTATTTTTCTTCTTCTTATAAATGAATTTTAAAAACTTTTGGTATGGTCATCTGAATTATTTAGAACTCTTTAGATTGCGAGTGATAGATAGCCCCACTCTACCTGGCTCAAGCAAGAAGATATTTGTTTTCTTATCACTAAAAAGTCTGGAGGTGGATTCAGAATTTCCAATGGGCCTTAATCCAAAGGTTAAAATGTCACCAATGCTTATGATTGCTCTCTCTTGCTCTCACGCGCCAGCTCCATCTTGTCCCTATCCTTAGCCTCCCTTTTCCATTACCCTCACAGCTCTCCTATCAGCCAAAGAGACCTTGCTCTGAGTCTCCTTGATTTGACTGGGCAGGTAATGCAGTGCTCTGATTGGCCAGCTTTGAGTCACATGACTATTCTGGGAGTCAGGGAGTCGGAATCACTCAAATTAGATGGACTGAGAGATGTAGATTCCAGGTATCCAGGAAATGATCAAAATGGTATTATATGAAGAAGGGAAAATAAATGCCAGCTTAGTTACCACCACAGGTTTCTGCTGTAATCTCCATCTTTGTCACTACAGTGTCCCTTCTGGTCACGCCTAACCGTAATGCTAGTGCTTATCTAATGAAGCCATAATTAGATACTATAAAAACTCCACTTTCCCCTTCCCAAAGGGAGACCACACAGAGCTTTGTCTAGTTATTGTTCCAAGTCCAGGATTTCTAGGTGATATTTCTTGGTCAGTTCCTGATGTGGTTGGTTTCTCTTGGCCCTAGCAACCTATGATTCTAGTATAACCACAAATGCAATGTATGAAGGGACAAAAACCAGGATAATTATTAAAAAGGAAAAAAGAAAAAGGAGGAGAAGGAGAAACAGCAAAAAGTGGTCTCTGGTCCATGATGTGCAGGACAGGAAGAGCCAGACATCTCTGACCTGGAGGGGAAGTGAGCTCCCCAGCCAATTCTCTGCCAGGATCTCCTCTGTCACTTGTCAGACCTTGTGGGAGGTGGTCCCCCTTCTGTGGGCTACATCTCTTTAGCAGTTCACTTCCTGTTGGAATGGGTTTGGGGTGTTTGAGATGGTTTTAAGGGTTGAGTAATCACAGATGGTTGTTGCCATACTTGGGGTTTCTTTGGCAAAATAAGTCTCTTAAAACACTACGAGGCATTGACCTGCAATATAATTGCACATGTCACATTTTACAGTGTAGGCACTGTGACTCAGAAATGTTAAGTTCCTTTTCCTAAAGCCACAGAGCTAAAGAGTCATAAAAAGTGAGGAGAAAAGCCAGTATTTGTAATCAGGGGTGCTTAGCTTTAAGGTCTAAGCTTCCAACATGCTTATTTGAAAATTACGTTCACAGTAACTAGCAATTGTAAGGGGAAGATATCACCACTCTTTACCCATAACTTACTCAAGTCTTACTCTTTCGCCCCCCCACCCCCACCCCAGCACAAAGAAACAGACCAAGACATTCTCAGTTTGTCCTCTAGGTGTCGCCCTAACCAAGGGATATTTCTTTTCAGCTCCGCAGCCGCTTTTCGCAGCTGGAAAGGATTAGAAATTCTAGAAGATGGAGTCCGGGCTGGTAAAATTCAATCTAAGGATTTTTCCCCAGTCATGAGTTTAGAGTTCCACAGCGATAGCATATAAGTTAGAACTCTTTCCCCCTGAAATATTATTGATTTCATTTTGAATAAGTTATACAATTACAGGGTTCAAGAATTAAAATGTACAAAAAAGGTCATTCAAAAAAAAAAAAATTCCCTGTCTCCCTGTCCTTTATCCACCAATTTCCTCGACACAGCCTTTCCCATGGTAATTCACTTTTTGTCTGTTCTTCCAGAGATTTTAATGCACATGCAGCTGAACATGAACATAGATTCCTCCCCCATCCTTTTTTCATGCAAATTATAGCAAGCTCTTTCTTTGCCTCTGTTCCTTTTTGTGTGTGCCTACACAGCTATATATTATTAGTTCCTAAAGAAAATGTTTATCCCTTTTAATGGATTCAGACTTCTCCACAGGGTGAATGAAGCCGCTTCTTCAGTGATGACCATTTAGTTGGATTTTTATTGTTTGTTCTTAGAACAATGACGCGCTGAATACCCCTGTTATGCCTCATGTTGCGTGGGTGGGTATGTGTCTGTGGGACAAATTACACAAAAGCACAATTGCTGGGCTGAAAAATTCGTGTATTTACACTTTAACAAATATGTCTAATTTGCCTTCTTTAGGGATTGTTAAGCTCAAACTCATCAGTAAAATATGAGAACACCAATTTTTCCACAGCTTGGTCAACCTAATGTATTATCAATTTTAATTTTACTTTTTGTCAATATAAGAAGTGGAAAATGCTATCTCATTTTTAATTGCTATTCTTATTATGAATGAGGTGGAGCATTTTTAATATGCACCATTAGATATGGTTAGGAGTTTTTCAATTACAAGTGGAAAAAAAATAACACCTCAACCCAATTTTAGAAAAAAAAAAAAGGCAATTTACTGTCTTTATAAGTGAAAAGTCAGAGGTAAATTCAGAGCTTCCAGGGGTGCCTGGACACAGGGATTCAAACGATGCCGTTAAAGGTTCCTTCTCTCCCTCCCTCCGCCTCTGTTTCCCTCTCTCCTTCATTCACTCTATTTTTTCCCCCATTCACTCTTTCTTTCTCGTTTTGCTTTGCCCAAGCCGTCCCCCTTCACTCGCCAGCCTGAGAGGGTCCTGGACTGTTTCCCCAGAGCTCCTTCCGTGCGGCTGCCTGTGTTTTGTGTCTCGCTTCCTATTGCTGCAGGATTAGGGGCTGCGGTGGGCTCCCGCATCAGCAATCACAGGCTACTTTGGAGGGGCAAGGGTGGTAATGTTCTTTAAGTGACGCTGTTTATCCAAAATACTAGTAAGGCAACACTATGACAAAGTAGATATTATTATCCACATTTTACAAGTCAAGAAACTATGAGTGCCTTTGCCTAAAGCTACACATACAGTAAATGATAGGAGACAGTATTTGTGCCTGGGTGTATCTGGAAGTAAATTTACAGTGAGGGACAAAATGCTTTTGTCTAACAACTCCGGGGAAAAACCTTTTTGGCATACGGCATACCTTATCTCCAACTCTCTGAAAAAGAAGAAACAAACAGAAGATTCTCACTTTGTCCTGTAGGGGCCACTGTTGCCACGGGATACCTCTTCTCAGCAGTGCAGCACAGAGCTGACATTCTAGAAGGTAAAAGAAAGCAAGCTTGTTCATCCAATTTATGTAGCTGACATTTCAGAGCCAGCACACCACGTATGACTCAGAACTCCGGAACCCCGCTCTATTGTTATTATATTTTTCTTTAAAAAATATATTATGTTGGAAAATTTGCGAAGAGTGTATGTAATTTCAGAAATTTAAAAATACAATAAAAGGTGTATGGTGAAAAATCTCCCTCCCGATTTTATCCCTACATTTCATATTCTATCCCTGGCCCCAGAGATAACTACTGTTTTCAGTTTCTTTTCTATCTGGACTGAGATATTCACGCACATAGAAGCAAACGTGAAAAGATGTTTTCTTTCTTTTATTTTTGCACAAGTATTTTACACCAATATCTGCACTTTTTAAAAAAATGCATCTAACAACATGCCTTGACAATATGACCACACATACACACAAAGAAATTCCTCAGTTTTTTCTACAGCTCCGCGTATTTCTTTGGAGAGATATACACAATATAATTTTTTATTTATCCAGACCCTTATTGATGAACATTTAGATTGATACGTTTAACTATTACAAATAATATTCTAAGGAATAAATATTATTCCATTTCACATGTACAAATATATCTTCAGAATAAATCCTATAAGAGAGATTGCTTTTTTTTTGGTAAATGCTCTTACAATTTTTACAAACATCTCCAAATTACACACCACATGAGTGGTACCATCTTAACATTTTCACCAGCAAAGAATCATAATTCCTATTTCTTTATGAGTTGGACAAAATAGTGAGTTATCAACATATTGGCTATTTCCAAATCTGTTCATTGGAAATTGGTATGTCAGTTAATTTTATTTTTATATTTTAAGTGAGGTTAAGTATCTTTTCATTTACTGAAGACCTACTGGATTTAGTTGAGAGCTTTTTGTCACTTACCAGAGTTAGAACACCCAGCTAATGATGGAATCTAAAAGCCAAAATTTATCATTCATATAACTGGACATGCATGTTCTTAGATTTTAGGGGTATGTGCTTGTGCTCACTTTCTTCCACCTTCCCTCTATCTTAGAAAGTCTTCTGTCACATAATAACTCCTGGTGATTTCAGATCTAAAACTTCACAGCTCCAAACCTAAACAAAAAGTTCTGTACCTGATCCTCCTCTCTCCACTGACCTGGTTATATAGTCAAATTATTGGGCATAAAGGCATATAGTGTTCTGAGTGTCCAGGTCTGAGTTAAATTCTTCTTTTTAAGCCAAAGAGAAAGTAAATTTTGTGAATTGAGGGTTGAGGAGCATCAGGGATTTTCTCAAGCAAAATTTGAGTTGTATCATATAAAGGAAAATGAATGAGGATCAAAATGGGTATCCAGCATCTGTGTGTCCTCTTCTTCCCATACATACATCACAAACAGTGCTCATGTCTACAGGAAGTTTTCAAATCACTCTCCTCATATCTACAGGGAGGCAACCTAGTCTTTGTTGATTCAAATCCAGGATATCTAGGAGAGATGCATTCTTGATCATGCCTAGACTTGCCTTCTTATGGTCCAGCAATTTATAGCAAATCATAATATTAATTACTCTCAACTAACATCCAAAGTATTCATTTTTAGAGAATGGATAATATGGCTGCAACAATTCCATTAGAACCACAGAAAATGGTAAACATAACACTGGTAGCTAGAACATAGCCCATTTATGTCTTAGAGTTTCTTGGAAATTCTATCTAGCCATTCTAGTTCTGTTCTCTAGAAAGTTTTTCTGTTAGTTACACCTGGCTGTGCTTTTTTAGGTGATTTGGGGGGATGTAGGATTGTCTTAGGGGTTGAACATCACTGACCTATTAACCTCTGAGTTTTAAAAAGATAACTTCAGTAGTAAAAAGACATTTACAAGAATGGCAATATCATCTACACTTTGCAGATGAAGAAACTAAGGCTTAGAAAGGTTAAGAATCTTTGCCCCTAATCACAAAGATGGGAGTGTGAAGAATACAGTGAGAGACTCTGGGTACATTTTCTTCTTTAACACGCTGCCACCCCAGTGTGGTCTTTACAAATCAGCTTTAATGGTAGTGCTTATTCAAACTTACGTTTCTGGCAACAGTAAAGGAAAACCCATGGTCGCAGTCTCCAATCACACATCCTAAACTACCCTTTCTTTAAAGGGGGGGACAAAGTAATAAAACTTCTCAGCTTGTCCTGTAGGGGCCACCTTAATCATGCAGTATCTCTTTCAAACACTATAGCTTGATTTTTCAAAGCCACAGTACATAAAAAATCCTAAAAGGTGAGGAAACTTGACGGATTAATAATGCAACCAACAGGTCAGTGCCAGGATCTCTACACACCTGCTTTGTGATTTATAATACTAATGAATGAGTTAGGACTCCATTATTTCTCTAAAGTGAATTTATCATTTTTTTATAATACATTCGTATGGCTCCCCCAAAAGGGGGGACGTCCTTAAGATAACAACAACAACAGCAATAAAACATCCTTTCCAAACTTGTCTCCCATTTGCTAATTCTCCATGCCTGCTTCCCAAATGAGTAACTATTTACTGTTTTCTTGCATGTCCTTCCAAAGATTTATACGTATAAGAATATATAATCTATCCACTTTAAAAGTGATGGCATTCATTAGGAAAGATGGAGACTTTACCTCCTTCATGTTTACAAGGATGGAGCTGGAAAATATTCTTCTTAGCAAGGTATCCCAAGAATGGAAGAAAAAGTATCCAGTGTACACTGCCATATTATGAAACTAATTTATAGCTTTCATAGGAAAGCTATAACCCAATTTTAGCCCAAGAATACGGGGAGAGGGGAGAAGGAAGGGAGGGGAGGTGGAGGGAGGGTGATTGGTGGGATCATGCCTATGGTTCATCCTATAAGGGTACATGTGAATCTCTCTAATTGTAGAATATAAATGTCTTCACTAAGTTATTAAGACATTCTTAATAACTAAGAAAAAGACATGAAGGCTATGTTAACCAGTTGGATGAAAGTATTTCAAATTGTATACAGAAACAGTACACTGTACCCCATGATAGTATTAATGTACACTGCTACGATTTAATAAAAAAATAAAATAAAAAGTTATAACCCACAAAAAAAAGTGATGGCATAAAATTAATTGGCTTACAAAACAACTTACGGATCTTTTGCATCAGAAAAAAGTCCTGTTTTGTTTTGTTTTCTGTCTAGAGTATTCTACTGTATGGGTATACCATATTTCATTTAACCACTTTTTCTTGGTGGTCATTTAGATTCATTCATATCTTTTATTGTTATAAACAACATTATAATGAAATCCTCATACATATGTTGTTTTTCACACATGAGACTGTATCTGTACAATAAATTTCTAGAAGTGGGATTGTTAAAGGGATAGTCCGTGACTTTTTTTTAGTAAATATTTCCACATTGTCCTTTGTAGACACTGCACCCAATTTATATTTCATCACAGCTTGGCCAACACAGCCTGTTATTTGGATATTTGGATTTTCCCCGATCTGAAAGGTAAAAATAGTATTTCTTTCCATTCTGTTTCTCTTATTTTGAGTAAGATTGTTCAAATTTTTATAAGAGATAATTGAAGAGTTAGAAATTTTTCAATTGTAAGTGTTAGATAAAACCAATCATTATCAGTGGGTTTTTTCATCACTTATTTTTTATAAGGCTAGGTAGCTATTTTATGAGCACTCAGCTTCCTGATTTCTGGGCCTTTTCTAGAAATAGGCCATAAGGCAAGTCTCTCCCTCCATCTGTGTGCTAAGGGACAATGATGCATTTTTGGTTCCCAGGCTACTGTTCTCCCTCCCCGATGTCGACTTATCACTATTCTGTGAGACTCTGGAGCAAGTAGTTCACACAGAGGTGGGGAATGATCTACTTACATGGCTCATTCCTTTAAGGAGTAGATTTTTCCACCCATTTGATTGCTTCTCTTCAACCCGTAAGGGAAGCTTCTCACAGAGTTAACATACTCAGGCCCAGCTCCAGTGCAAGATGGTTGACATAATCACCTTGTCACCCCAAGAGGTAATGTAGTTTTTCTCCTCATCTTGAATTCAGCAGAAGCAGGATATCGACTGAAATTTCACTACCCTTTCTGCTATCTTCTGTAGAATCTGGTCTTTCTTTCTTTCTTTTTGGTTATGTGTTCTTCTTTCCCCCACCTTCATAGTCTTAGATTTCTTTTCAGCATTATCACATCATACATTAACCAGAATGCATATGCCATTGTATTAATCATATACACCTTTATCCATTCATTTGCTTCACTTCCCTGGCTCCTACAGGCACAGAACCATACAGTTACTCTGTATAATTAGAGGTAGCCAAGCATACACACACAAAAAGCCATACTTTCACATTCCAAATCTAACCAGGAGGAAAAAAACACTCTGGAGTGTAATGCTGATGCCAAACTCACTCTTCAAAAAGAAAATTGGTTTTCCCCCCAATTCAGTTGTTTATTTCTTTTTTATTTATTTATTTATTTTTTATATTTCAGGCTCCTTTATTCCATGAATATTTACAGAACATCAACTATAGGCAAAACATTGACATAATCATCGAAGATAACATTGGGACAAATATATCAATTTTATGAGGAAACAAAAGCATTATCTACAAATCAATTATGAGATAAGTGTACTGGTTACCACCACTCCTAGTAAAGTTGAAGATCCTAGCTAGTACAATTATGATAACTTAAAAATCCCAATGGTTTGTTAAAAAAAAAATACAAATTTCATTACTTCCAAGTTACCAAGTTACTTGCAAGTTACCAAAAGCAATAGAAAAATTCAGTGATATAGCTAACTTCAAAATAACTATACAAAATCAATTATATTCCTATATAAAAAAGAATTACAAAATAATATTAGAAAAAGAAAGGTAGCATTGTATCAGCAACCAAAATAGAAAGTACCTATCAATATAGCTTTAACAAGAGCTGTGCAATTTTTTTTGAATACACAATCATTTACTACTTGTTACAGAATACACAAGACAAAATACAAATAGCAAATTTTTTTCCTTATTATGTTTTTACCAAAGTCTAAAAAAAAAAAGATAACTAATATATATAAATAAAAGTAAAAAACAATTTCTAAAAAAACAAAAAAAGCAGATCATGCCAAGTCTTATAGGCAGTAGAAATAGAAATACTTCAAAATCATTCTACTTAGTCTGGATACCCCGATAGTAAAATTAGAAAAAAAAATTATTATAAAGGAGAAATTACAGACATATTTCACTGATAAATAAGGATGCAATATAACAAACAACATATTGACATGTTGAATTAAAAATTGATGTTTAAGTAATATACATTGATCACAATTAAATCCAGTTTGTGTAAAAATTAGTCATTATTTTTTTTGCCCACACCCCCTTGCTCCTTCTCTGTCTGATCTCCCCTTCCCCCATGCCCCACCATGTCATTAACTGTCTTCGTATCAAAGTTGAATACATAGGATTCTTACTTCTCTATTCCTGTGATGCTTCACTAAGAATAATGTGTTCCACCTCTATCCAGATTAGTACAAATGCTGTAAAATCTCCATTTTTTTTTTGATAGCTGAATGGTACTCCATAGTGTATATATACTATAGTTTACCAATCCATTCCTGGGTTGAAGGACATTTAGGCTTTTTCCACGTTTTAGTGATTGTAAATTGGGCTGCGATAAACAGCCTAGTACAAGTGTCTTTATAGTAAAAGTTTTTTTTTTTCTTTCTGGATAGATACCCAATAGTGGGATTGCAGGATCAAATGGGAGGTCTAGGTTGAGTTCTTTAAGGTTTCTCCATACTTCCTTGCAAAAAGGTTGTATTAGTTTGCAGTCCCACCAGCAGTGTAAGAGTGTTCCTTTCTCTCCACATCCACACCAGCATCTGCAATTTTGAGATTTTGTTAGGTAGGCCACTCTAGCTAGGGTTAGATGATATCTCAGGGTGGTTTTAATTTGCATTTCTCTAGTAATTAGAGATGAAGAGCATTTTCTCATATAGTTAGTAACCATTCGCCTATCGGCTTTAGAGAAGATTCTGTTCATCTCTCTTCCCCATTGATGTATGGGGTTGTTGGTTTTTTTCTTGTAGATTAATTGAAGTTCTGCATAGATCCTGGCTATCAGACTTTTGTCAGATTCAAAATATGCAAATATCCTTTCCCATTGAGTAGGTTGTCTATTTGCTCTGGTTATTGTCTCCTTCGCTGTACAGAAACTTTTCAGTTTCATAAGATCTCATTTGTTTAGTATTGCTGTTGTTGCTATTGCCATGGCAATCTGCCTCATAAAGTCTTTCCCCAGGCCAATATTTTCCAGTGTTTTTCCTATTCTTTCTTTGAGGATTTTTATCATTTCATGCCTTTAAGGCCTTTATCCATCTTGAATCAATTTTTGTGAGTGGAGAAAGGTGCGGGTCCAGTTTCAGTCTTTTACATGTAGCTATCCAATTCTCCCAGCACCATTTATTAAATAGCGAGTCTTTCCCCCAGTGAATGCTCTTGTTTGGTTTATCAAAGATTAGGTGGCTGTAAGTTTTTGTTTTCATTTGCAGGTTTTCTATTTGATTCCAAATATCTGTGTCTCAATTTTTGTGCCAGTACCATATTGTCTTGACCACTATGGCCTTGTAGTATAGCCTAAAATCTGGTAAAGTAATACTACCAGCTTTGTTTTTGTTACTAAGGACTGTCTTAGCTATATGGGTTTTTTTTATGATTCCATACAAAACACAGAGCATTTTTTCCAAATCTTGAAAGTAAGATGTTGGTATCTTAATAGGGATGGCGTTGAATTGGTAAATTATTCTGGGAAGTATAGACATTTTAACAATGTTGATTCTTCCAAGCCATGAACATGGTATGTTCCTTCATTTATTGATGTCCTCTGCTATTTCCTTTCTTAGGGTTTCATAATTTTCTTTCTTTCTTTTTTTTGGAGACAGAGCCTCAAGTTATCCCCCTGGGTAGAGTGCCATTGGCATCACAGCTCATAGCAACCTCCAACTCCTGGGCTCAAGTGAGTCTCCTGTCTCAGCCTCCCAAGTAGCTGGGACTACAGGCGCCCGCCACAACACCCAGCCATTTTTTGGTTGCAGCCATCATTGTTGTTTGGCGGGCCCGGGCTGAGGATTCGAATCCGCCACCTTAGGTGTATATGGCTGGCGCCTTAGCCGCTTGAGCTACAGGCACCGAGACTCATAATTTTCTTTATAAAGGTCCTTCACCACTTTTGTAAGGTATATTCCTAAATATTTCATTTTCTTTGGGACTATGGTGAAGGGAGTTGTATCCTTAATTAACCTCTTCTTTTGGGGCTATTGTTGGCGTATACAAAGGCAAGTAACTTATGGACATCCTTTTTTCATTAGAACATTGAGGAGTATAGGCATAGGTGGTACATTTCTTAAATTGATTGAAGCTATCTATGACAAAACCACAGCTAGTATTTTACTGAACAGAGTAAAACTGAAAGCTTTTCCTCTTATAACTGGAACCAGACAAGGTTGTCTTCTGTCATCATTACTATTCAATATTGTGCTGGACGTTTTAGCCAATACAATTAGATAAGACAAAAAATAAAGGGCATCCAAATGGGAGCAGATGAGGTTAAACGCTCCCTTTTTGTTGATGATACAATCTTATACCTGGAGAACCCCAAAGATTCAACCACAAGACTCTTGGAAGTCATCAAAAAATATAGTAATGTTGCAGGATATGTTTATTTCTTTTTTTAAAGGTTGGTTTAATAGACCAAATATTTTGCTTTTATATGAACATAACTTGAGACTGTTGTTTTTATGAGCTTATTAGAAGCCACAGGCTAATTTAAAAAGCCAGGATATCTCTAAGAAAACCTAAAAAACACTTCAAAGTATCAGAAGAGTATAGTCTCTTCACAAAGCATCTTTGTTACTAGTCATCTACCCAGAGGAAAAAAATCATTTTATCATACGGACATTCTCACTAGATGGTTTATTGCACTCAATTTATAATTGCCAAAATGTGGAAACAACCTAAATGCCCACCAACCCAGGAATAGGTTAGCAAGCTGTGTATATGTATACCATGGAATACTATGCACCCCTTAAAAAAGATGGAGACTTTACATTTTTGTATTAACCTGGATTCAGTTGGAATGCATTCTTCTTAGTGAAGCATCACAAAAATGGAGAGGTAGGAATCCAATGTCCTCAGTTCTAATATGAAGGCAGTAGATGAGCTAACACAGGGCAGGGTAGGGAAAGAGGGAGCAGGTAGAAAGGAGGAGGGAGGGGAATGGGGATGAGTGGTTATGGTGATGGCACACTTCCTGGAGGTGGGGCACAATTCTAAGAGGGACTTTACCTAGCAAATGCAATCAGTGTGATCTGATTATTTGTGCCCTCAATGAATCCCAAACAATAAAAAGAAAAAAACAAAAGCATCTTTGTGTAGATGTTGTACATGTTAGTGTGGAAAGAACATGAGGTTTAGAGCCAGTAATTTAGATCACGTTCGGCCTCAATCTAGTTTTTTGCCATGCTTTGAAAATTATTAAACCTCTTTGAGCTAATCTATAGAATAATTAAGGTTTTTTTTTTTTCACTCAGTAAATGTTGAATCCACTACAAAGTAAGCTCCATAACACTTAGAACATTGTAAATAGGCAATAATATGTGTTGTAGAGCCAGCTATACTTTAGACATCTTGCAAAAGCTCATGTAAACAAGTAGTTATCAAGACACAGTTCCCTGCACTCAGGGAGGTTTAAAATTATTTGGTCAACCAGGTAAGAAAGCTGGTGGGTGCAAGGAAGAACGTATGAATTCCTTAACATCTAGAATGTGGATGAAATTACTCAAATCCTGGCTTTTGACTTGGAACATGAGATAAATTTGGAATGGGAGATATACTGGAATGGAAGCCTAGGGGTGGAAAGGAATAGAACAGTGAGTCATGAATTTGGAGAGATAAGGCAAAGACATAGCAAGAGGAAGCTGGTGGGTCAGGCAAAGGCATTTATTTGGCTTTCATCCCAAAGTAAAGGAAAGCTAAAGCATTCAACCTAACGAAGTGGCATAACTGGACCTGTGGTTTAAAATGTTCACTCAGCTGCTGCATGAAGAAAGAATTGGGAGAGAGCAAGACTGTAGAGAAAGACAGGAAAGAAATAATGGTAGCCTCTGTCAGGAAATGGCAGTGGAGATGGAGAGAAGTGAATGAACAGCAGAGATATTAGAGTCTGGAAGTTCAGTGTAATGGCTGATTAGGCAGGGAGTTTGAGGGGAATTGAAGAGGAGTCCAGAATTTCTAGCTCTTATGACTGTGGGGACTGTGGTACTATTCTCATGAACACAAAAGAGAAACAAGAATTTTTTAGGTGAGTGGGAAGAAATCATGAAAAAAATATCAGATGTGATAATTGTGAGATAACATTGGAGCTATCCAACTGGTTGTTACAGATACAAATCTGAAGGTTAGAGATCTGAGAAATATCAGTTGGAATGTCATCAGTATGTGAATGGTTCATTAAATTAGAAGTAGGTGAGGTTAGTCAGGGTGAATGTGCACAGTGGAAATTAAGAGCCTAAGAGCCTACAAAAGGCTTTCTACCCAGCATCACTTAAGGCTATGATTGTGAACCTGCCTATATGTTAGAGTCACTGGGGGGCTTGTAAAAGAATAGTCATGTTAGTATTGAGTACATTGGATACTTGGTTTTCCATTTTTTGATTCTTTACTTAAGAGTTTGTTCTCTAAATCCATCCAGGTTATACAAAAAAGGTAAAGTCTCAACCTTTTTTATGGCTGAATAGTATTCTTTCAGTATTCTTTCAATAGTATTCATTCTTTATGGCTGAATAGTACTAAACATGCTAGTGCAAATGTCCTTATGGTAAAATGATTATTTTTCTTCTGGGTAGATACTTAGTAATGGGATTGCAGGATTAAACTGAAGGTCTCTTTTTAGCTCTTTGAGGATTCTCCATACTTCTTTCCAAAGAGGCTGTATCAGTATGCACAGTGGCATACCTCTTCAGTGAAGGACTCAGCTACAACTTGGACATTACCTAACCAACACAAACAATGTAATCTAATCTTTTGTACCTACCTATTCATCTGAAATTAAACAAAAAATAATGTGGGGGCAAAAAAGTATAGTTATGCCAGGACTCCACCCCAGACCAATAAAATCAGAATCTCTGGGACTGAGGTTCAGGAATCAACATTTTTTTTTTTCAAAGCTTCGCAGGTGATCATGGTTGAGAACTCTGATTTAAGGAGTAAGTAAAGGCAAAAGAGAGTTTGGATAAAACATCAGATAATATGGTAGTAGGGAAGTCCAAAGGAGAGAGTGTTAAAAAGAATTGTTGGCTTGGCGCCTGTGGCTCAATCGGCTAAGGCGCCAGCCACGTACACCTAAGGTGGCGGGTTCGCATCCCCAGCCAGGGCCCGCCAAACAACAATGATGGCTGCAACCAAAAAATGGCCGGGCGTTGTGGTGGGCGCCTGTGGTCCCAG
>CAUYQV010099405.1:0-15119 GCA_963574575.1 Galagoides demidoff | reverse complement strand
TAGAGTGCCATAGCATCACAGCTCACAGCAACCTCCAACTCCTGGGCTCAAGTGATTCTCTTGACTCTGCCTCCCAAGTAGCTAGGACTACAGGTGTCCGCCATATCGCCTGGCTATTTTTTGGTTGCAGTCATCATTGTTGTTTGGCAGACCCAGGCTGCATTTGAACCTGCCAGCTCAGGTGTATGTGGCTGGCGCCTTAGCCACTTGAGCCACAGGCACCAAGCCCTTGAAACTTTTCATTATAAAAATTCTGAAATCTGGCTCGGCGCCTGTGGCTCAATTGGCTAGGGCGCCAGCCACATACACCTAAGGTGGCGGGTTAGAATCCCCAGCCTGGGCCCACCAAAACAATAATGATGGCTGCAACCAAAAAATGGCCGGGCGTTGTGGCGGGCGCCTGTGGTCCCAGCTACTTGGGAGGCTGAGACAGGAGACTCGCTTGAGCCCAGGAGTTGGAGGTTGCTGTGAGCTGTGATGCCACAGCACTCTACCCAGGGGGACAGCTTGAGGCTCTGTCTCAAAAAAAAAAAAAAAATTCTGAAATCTAGATGGACACTTGGAGCCAGGGCCTCTGTGTCCATCAAGTTTTCCCCACCTGGTACCCGCTTCTAGGTGGTCCCCCTCCTATTTCAGCCCGGATCCCCTGAGGCTTGTATGAGGCCTAAACTACACCAGGAAACACTGGTTTGGGGGCTGGACAACCACCAAGGCAGGATTCTTAATTGGTATCTTGGAGATGAAGATGAAGATAAACATCTCTCCCTAAGGGAGAGCCAGGGCCCTGCTGGGCATCTCTCTCAGTGAGAAGAGGAACAGAATTAATAGCAGAGTAAAACCATTAGCAGAAAGGATGGGCCTAAACCTTAGAACCATTTATTGGAATATAAAGTCATTGCTGGCTATAAAGATTAAAAAAAAAAAAAGTAACTCGTGTCAAAAAAGAAATGAGCTAAAAATACAGGCTTCACGAATATTTTTGAAGACTCCAAGTTCCTTGAGTTGCAGAACTATACCTGGCTTGTGTTTCTCTCCACCAGAAACCCCATTACTGTTGCAGGGTGTTCCATACAATAGGTACTTAACATTTTTAAAAAATGTATCAGCTCTGTATCCTTCACTTAACCTGGTGGACAAGGTCAGAGGCCCCAGGGAGCCAGGCCTTTGAACAATGGACCTCTGCCCAGAGAGGCAAACCCCACCCACCACTGAAGTATGGGATTCAGTCATACCAAACCAGGCTGCTTAAAATTTCACTAACATACTAGCCCTGGCCTTGGAGTTAAGAAGACACGGATTCAAATATCGGCTTCACCAATAACTAATTGATAAAGTTCATCATCTAAAAATTGAGCTTGGAATATAATCCTATCTCCCTCACAAAAGAATCCTATAAGATTACACATGAACACATCTGCCAAAATGCGTGGTACATATAGTGTATATTCAAATAAATAAGGGCTGGGTGTTATTATTATTATTTTTTTTAGAGACAGAGTCTTACATTATCACCCTCGGTAGAGCTCCATAGCGTCACAGCTCACAGCAACCTCCAACTCCTGGGCTTAGGTGATTCTCTTGCCTCAGCCTCCCGAGTAGCTGGGACTATAGGCGCCTGCCACAACTCAGGGCTGGGTTTGAACCTGCCACCTCTGGCATATGGGGCTGGCACCCTACTCCTTTGAGCCACAGGTGCCGCCCCAGGGTGTTATTTTGTTACGAATGCCACTGTTGTTGACAAAATCCTTCTGAGTACAGAATAAATTACATTATTGGCTTTGAAATACACTTATCAGTCACCTTGATTTATTTTCCCATGTTCCCTGTTAGATTTTGGCTAGCCAATAGATGAGTCAACCGTGTTAGTTTCAGAATTAAGTCATGCAGGTCTTTTGATTCCTTTGGGTCCGGCCATGTCAGTCACGGAGGAAGTGCTCAAAAAATGTTTGGTAAATTGAATGGAATCCACCTGAAGCCCAAAGACACTGACCTCATATAAAGTGGAGCTCAGGGAACTTTCCTGGAGAAGGAGGAGAGCCATTAATTCCTTCGGAATCTGCACAGGAAATGCTCAAGAAGATGGTACACTGACTCTTCTGCCCTTTAGAATCCCTGACCTGTAAGAGGCAATCTTGCAGAGATTCTCCAAGATGAAACTTCACTGGGGCTGCAGCCAGAGCATCTAGGTTTAGGAAAAAGAGAGGCAGTAATTCAAGCTGGCTGTGTGACCAACCACCATTAAGGGGTGATTTTATTGGGCTGCTTTCAGGAGAAGGAAATGGGCTATAGTCAAAGAAATTAGCATTCTAAAAGCAAGTGAATCTGTAAAGTAGAAAAGCACCTCAAGATCAGAGCTTGCATTTTACACCGGAAGGCCCTGCTTGGAGACTGTCTGGCCCAGGACCACCTAACTTGTTAGTGACGGAGCAGGCAGGAACTCGGGGCGAAAGCTTTCTGGCTGCCCTGCCTGCTCTGCCCCCTGCGCCAACCTATCTCTTCCAAGGTACAGTCCCATATAGGGGCTGACAGTGTCACTATTCCTAATCCCCCCTATGTTTCATTCAATCCTCCAGCTCCTTCTCCTTTTTCCCCTCCCCACCTACTAGGCACCATACAGTTGGGAGCGGCTGAGTGCAGGGAGCCACAAGCTGGGAGTTGGGATCCTCCTTGAGTGTTTCAGCTACTTAACAGAGCAGGTGTCTGCAAAAAGCATCTACATTTCTTTCTTCCTTTTAAAAATTTTTTTAAAGGCAAATGTAAAACAAAGTTTATTGAGGAAGAGAAAGACAGGCTTACAAAGTAAGAAAATTTACAAAGCAGGATACATTCACCTTAGACAGCAAATGGGCCTCCATTGCCAGAGCAAGTAGTCAAAGAGGCCGGCATCTACATTTCTTACACTGTCCCTAACGGCCAGGCCCAGTGCCAGGCGGCAGACTCTTTGTCAACATAGATGCCCTGGCTTTGTAACCAGAGGGAGGCAGAAAACATACCCTGGCAACACACTGGCCTCCAGGGAAGGAGGGAGAGGGAATCATCTGCGGAAGTTCCAGCAAATGTTCTCATTTAAACAAACAAACAGCAAGAAGAAAACAATAAGCTGGAGAAAGAGCCGAGGGGGACAGAAAGCAAACTCTTGAAATTGTGCTGTAATGAAGCATAACTGGCTTCCAGATTCTCACGTGCTGGGAGGGGTGGGATGTTTATTAACCTGGTCAAAAGACATCAGGACAAATTAAGCTGCATCCCAGACTTGCCTCCAAACAATTTAGCATGCAAATGAGACAGAAGCACTGGGGCATGAAGAGGACCAATAACCTTGCACAGGTCTTGGGTGACTTGGAGAGGGGAATTCGAACTGGGCTGCTGTGAAGGGAGGCTCTGGGGACAACTGAGCACCACTTAACGGTGCTTGGTCACACAGCTGGTTTGGGGAAGACTGGGGGGGTGACTATTCTGTTCCTATCTGGGACAATTTCCAACTCATTTGGTCCGGGCTGATACCAGGGCTAGGAACTGGCTGGTTTGACCCCCCAGGACCTGCCAGTTCACACTGGAGAGTACACCAGACCAAGGCCTAGGAATATTTACCGGAGTTTGTGCCAGTATTAACCCCGGGGGTGGATGCCTACCCAGTCAGAAGCCCCATGCCAGGGTGTTTGCATAGCAGAAACTAGCATATGGGCCCCAAAGAAACCTTCCTAGATGGGGGAGGGAGGGCTATCCCCCATGAATCACTCTCTGGTGGTTTTGCTTTGGTTTCAGAACCTGTGGCTAAGGCAGAAGGACCAATAGGGCCCCTGGCCGCGATGCTTTTTCTCCTCCCAGCTGCTTCTGTCTCTCTCTCAGGCTCCTGGACACAAAACAGCTGAGCAGATAAACAAGTCACCACCTGCTCCCTCCTCCCCCGTGACACCGCCCCTGTCCCCAAGTCCCACCCCTTCCTCCGTACACTCTCCCTCCATTCCTCCCTCAAGCCAAACTTCCCAGCAGCAGCTGCAGTCTGCTCTCCCCTTCTAGCCAGCACAGCCCCCACCACAGCCCTGTGCCCACCAATGGCAAATGAGGAACATGTGTACAGAGCCCTGGGCTCTCCCTCCTCCCAGGGCCATTTCAAACAAAACAGTTGTGCTTTCTGAAAGTAAGACGTGGAGCTCTGGAGTCCCCAAGGAAAACGGGTTTACGGCATCCGCCAGCCCTGGAGCCAGTGTGTGTCTGGCCCCTTGGCCCACAGCCCCATTGCCAGGCCCAGGAAAACTGGAAGGAAGGGGTTAATTTGAGCAGAAGAAGCCATGAGGGGCCCAGCTCCACTCCTGACTGCAGGGGAGGCCATCCCTGGGATGGAGGGCAGCAGGAAGCAGCCCAGAGAGGCCAGGAGGCCAAGCCCAGTTAAATCCTGAATGAAGGCCACCTTTCTGGTAGCTTGCATGTGTGCATGCACCCCCTCCCAACACCCCCCCACCCCCATCCCCACATGCTAGCATGCACATGGTGTGCTCTTATTAACAAAGTAAAGGTTGTCACAATAGACTGGAGCTGGTAGTCAGAAGCCTTGAGTTGTGCTATTTAATAAGTCCCCAGGGCCAATGGTAGGCATTATCAAAAGCTCCAGTTGGTGGGCAGAGGAACCCCAGAGTGCCTCCTCCCAGTGCAGGGTACTGCAGGCCATGAACTGGGTGGTGGCAATCTCCCAGAGGTTTTCTTGGGCAGTTCAGAGTTTTTTGTCTGTTTGTTTGTTTTTTTTGAGACAGAGCCTCAAGCTGTCCCCCTGGGTAGAGTGCTGTGGTATCACAGCTCACAGCAACCTCCAACTCCTGGGCTCAAGCGAGTCTCCTGCCTCTGCCTCCCAAGTAGCTGGGTCCACAGGCACCCACCACAACGCCTGGCTACTTTTTGGTTGCAGCCATCATTGTTGTTTTTGGTGGGCTGGGCTGGATTCGAACCTGCCACCTTAGGTGTATGTGGCTTGCACCTTAGCCACTTGAGCCACAGGCTCAAGAGTTCACAGCCGGCAGTTCAGAGTTTAACTGGCCCACCTGATTCTGAAGAGTGTGAGTGAAGACACTGCAACTAGGAAGGCAGTAGACCAGCCTCTGTCTTCACCCTATGCTTCTCTGTTTCCTCAGAACTCTGTCTTTATTGTTTCGTGGACAAGGCAGGGATTGGATTTGGTATTTGATGGAAACAAACAAACCTTTGATTTGCTGAGTGTCCCATATCTGTCTGCTCAGCTCAGTGCTGTTTTGTCTGGAAAGTAGTAGGAACTGGGTTTGGAACAGTTAATAGCTGTGTGACATTGGGCAAGTTACTTAACCTCTCTGAACCTCAGTTTTCTCATTAGTAAAATGGAAATTATTTCTACCTCATAATTTAAGCTGCTCTTCTGTCTCTCAGGAGAAGTTAAATGAGAAGGCAAAGTTGGTATGAGACATGGAAAGCACCAAGCATTCCAGTGTGACTCCACTCCACATGGTGCTCAACGGAGTAATTTCCCTTTTTGTGGTATTCCGTGGGAGTCAAAATGGAAACACTAATGGCTACTGGAAGTGGCAGGAGGAAACCAAACCCCATGGCTCTGAAGAGGTGCCTGCAGACCCACTAGACAGAGGGAAAAGGAGACCTGGGGATCTGCTCCTCCAGGAGGAAGTTAGCGGACTGCAGTCCTTCCCTAGTCAGTAAACAGCGTTTCTCATGCTGGCTCTGTGACGTCTGGGACAGCTGTTTCTTTATTGTGGATGCTGTCCGTGTGCAGCAGGATGTTTAGCAGCACTGCTGGCCTCTGCTATCTGGGCAGCAGTGGTGCCCCTCCCCCAGTTATGACAGCCAGACACTGACCACTGTCCCCTGGCTGAGAGCCACTGCTAGAGAGCTAGGAACACAGCTCCTCTCAAGAGTCTGAACCCAGGCTGTATTTATAGTAGGGAAGTCTCTGAAGGTTGGAGGACAGGCATTCACCAATACCTTTGTCTAAAACAGGAGAGAGGTTCTCAAAATGGCTAAGAAGGAAGATGTGTTGATGGAGGAGACGGGTGGGCTGCTCAGCAAGTGTGGTGTCTGGGGAGGGTGAGGAAGGTAGCTTAATGTTGAATAGGCTGGCAGGAGAGCCACTGCCTGTGCCCCACAGCCATGTCTCTAAGAGGCACTGCCTTGATAGAAGCTTCCTCCTTCTGGACTTTTGTCTCACTTCGTTTGCAGAATTGAGATGAATTCTGAATCAAATGGAAAGCAGTTTAGGGTGATGGGAGTCAAGCCTGTGCTGTCTTTGCTATTACTAATGAGCTGTATGACCTTAGCTGAGCCGTTTGGTCATTCTTTGTTTCTTGGGCTGTGAAAAGTGGTGGCCCCGGTTGCAGAGTTCTAAGGTCCCTCTCAGCTCTAAGTTGTAAGACCTGTGAACACTGCAATGTAATTAAACCAGCTGGGTAGTGAGGAGGTTGGAAGGTTCCACCTTGCTGCAGCTCGAGCCAGCCATAGAATTTGCCGCATATCTTTGGAAAGAACTATTGTTGCTGAGAAATACTTCCTGATTCCTACCACATGCAAAGCAGCAAGTTATCATTTCCCCCTTTCCTTCAAGGGCTCACAGTCTAGGAAAAGAGATAAAAATAATTCCAATAAAAGGCCATAAATGAAAAATGTCTCATCCTCTCCAATGGCTTCAAAGTCAGGCTGATGTGAGTATGCAGGCTAGCTCCAACACTATGTATGAGCAACTTGGGTTACTCAGGTCACTTAATCTCAGTTGCTTTGATCAGGTGCTTTGGCTCATGCCTGTACTCCTAGCACTTTGGGAGGCCAAGGGGGATGGATTACCCGAGCTGATGGGTTTGAGACCAGCCCAAGTCAGAGGGAGACCCCATCTCTAAAAATAGCTGGGCATTGTGGCAAGCGCCTATAATCCCAGTTACTCAGGAGGCTGAGGCAAGAGAATCACTTGAGCCCAAAAGTTTGAGGTTGCTATGAGCTATGATGGCACAGCACTCTAGCAAGGGTGACAAAGTGAAACTGTCTCCAAAAAAAAAATCTCAGTTGCTTCATCTGTAAAATGGGTATAGTAATAGCCACTACATCACAGGGTCATTTTAAGAGTTAGATAATACATGAAGACAATCAGCATGGTGCTTGACACATCATGAAGGGCAAAATGATTACCAGCAGCAAATATTTATAGGATACTCTGTAATAGGTACTGAGCCAGGCCGCAGGCTAGTGGAAATGAGGGACAGGACTCTTGCTCAGGGGAGGATCACCAGCTGTGGGGGGAAGAAGCAAGGAACAACTACAGTGCCCAGAGAGGCCACCAGAGACAGGCAGGAGAGGCATGGACACAGGAACAGGCAGGAGAGGCATGGACACAGGAACGGCAGCTGGCCCTGGCAGGGGGTCAGGGCAGGCATCTCAGAACAGTGGTGTTATGACTGGGTTGCTTCTTGAGGTAGCCAGTAGCCAGTCTGCCTTTGGCCACTTCAAGGAGACAGCAGTGCTAGGATGGAACGCATCCATGAATGGGCCAAGCTTGAGCGCTTCTGTAAAACTGAATACATTTGCAAGCTGAGTGTACATGGGGCAGCAGGGAGAAGTGAGACAGAAGGTTTCAGAAAAAGATATCTGCACAAGAAATAGCCTCCTTTTTATTAGACACACTAAATGCCCTTTTTGACCTAATCACCAAGAAGCTCAGAGTCAATATTTTAGACTCAAATGTTGCAACACTTCCTTGAATCTGGATTTTCTGGAGTAAATATTCTCCGGCCCTGGCTTCCTTTACAGCCTGGATCTCAAGGTTTAATCTGGTTTGGGGGTTGATAGTCCTTGTTTTGGTGTTGATGGTCCTTGTGCCGTTAGCTGTAAACTGCCTTGAATCTTTTTTGAATACATTGAATACAGATGGCATGTAAATAAAAAAAATAAATAGATGGCACAGCCTCCATGGCTCAGTGGTTAGGGTGCCAGCCACATACACTGGGGCAGGTAGGTTCGAACCCAGCCTAGACCTGTTAAAGCAACAATGACAACTACAACAAAAAAAAATTGCTGGGCATTGTGGCCGGTGCCTGTTACTCCTAGCTACTGGGAGGCTGGGGCAAGAAAATCACTTAAGAGAGTTTGAGGCTGCTGTGAGCTGTGATAACATGGTACTCTACTGAGGGCAACAAAGTGAGACTGTCTCAAAAATAAATAAATACATAAACTGTAAAGCTCAGACGTGTACAGATAAGAATAAAGTCATAAAGGCAAGGCATGGTGGCTCACGCCTGTAATCCTAGCACTCTGGGAGGCTGAGGTAGGTGAATTGCTTGAGCTCAGGAGTTTGAGACCAGCCTGAGCAATAGCAAGACCCTGTCTCTAAAAATATAGCCAGGTGGGCCAGGCATGGTGGCTCACACCTGTAATCCCAGCATTCTGGGAGGCTGAGATGGGTGGATCAATTGAGCTCAGAAGTTCAACACCAGCCTGCGCAAGAGCGAGACCCCATCTCTAAAAATAGCCAGGTGTTGTGGCAGGTGCCTGTAGTCCCAGTTACTTAGGAGGCTGAGGGCAAGAGGTTGCTGTGAGCTATGACACTATGGTACTCTACCAAGGGTGACAAAGTGAGACTCTGTCTCAAAAAAAAAAAAAAAAAAGAATGAAGTCAAGCCGGGCACAGTGGCTCATTCCTGTAATCTGAGCATTTTGGAGGCTGAGGAAGGGGTGGATTGCCTAAGCTCACAAGTTCAAGACCAGCCTGAGCAAGAGGGAAACCTCATCTCTAAAAAATAGCCGGGCATTGCCGCAGGCTCCAGTTATCCCAGCTACTTGGGAGTCTGAGGCAAGAGTATCAGTTTAAGGTTGCTGTGAGCTAAGCTGCCATAGCACTCTACCAAGTGTGACCAAGTGAGACTCTGTCTCAAAAAAAAAATGCAAATAAATAAATAATGAAGTCACACCCCCGGGGTAAGCTATGTCAGAGCAGCAGCAGAGTCTACCTTGCTCATAGCAGTGTCCCCAGTGCCTGGCACACAGTAAGCACTCAATATAGCAGTGACTCAGAGAGGACAGTCAGGGCTATTTCACCTAAGAGGAAACTTCCTCATATACCAGCTCTGACCTACCAACCACTCACTGGCTGTGTCACACACTTTGGCTCTTAACTGGACTTCTGTGTATACCGTTCACTGATTGCTTTGGTGGAAAGCCTTGTTGCTCCAGCCAGATGGCAAACTATACCTCAAGGACAGATACTTTGTCATATATGCCTGTGTCCCCCCAGAACTGCACCTAGCACCAGTAACAAAGCAGCTCCCCAAATTTCTGTGGCTTTAGTCAAATAAGCACTTGCAATTCTTTGCAGTTGCACAAAGAAGAACCACCCTACCCCATCCAGGTCAGGCTGGAATTGTTTCTGCTCTGATCGCACATGTGGCCTCATAAAGTGGCATCACTTTCTTTCTTTTTTTTTTTTTTGAGACAAAATCTCACTTTGTCTCCCTGGGTAGAGTGCGGTGGCATTGTAGCTTAAAGCAACCTCAAACTCTTGGGCTCAAGCAGTCCTCCTGCCTCAGCCTCTAGAACAGCTAGGACTACAGGCGCCACCACAATGCCTGGCTAGCTTTTCTGTTTTGAGTAGAGATGGGGGTCTTGTTCTTCCTCAGGCTGGAGGGTGGCATCACTTTCATTCATCCTGTTAGTCAGCAAATGAATATTTGCTGAATGAAAAAAGGAAAGAGCCACTGGCTCACGCCTGTAATTCTAGCACTCTGGGAGGTTGAGGTGGGAAGATCACTTGAGTTCAGCAGTTTGAGACTAGCCTGAGCAAGAGTGAGACCCTGTCTCTACTAAAAATAGAAAAACTAACCAGACATTGTGGCAGGTGCCTGTAGTCTCAGCTACTCAGGAGGCTGAGGCAAGAATGTTGCTCAAACCCAAAAGTTTGAGGTTGCTGTGAGCCATGACACCATGGCACTCTACTCAAGGTGACAGAATGCGATTCTGTCCAAAAAACAAACAAACAAAAAATAAGGGGGTCGGGGAGGAAAGAACCACTGCTTACTGGCCCACATTGAAGGTCTCTGCTCACATTTTCCTCAACAGCATTATCTGCCCTTTACACAAAGGAAGGGAAGGGAAGGAGGAGCCAGCAGCCTCCCAGGGAAGGGGCAGGGGCTCCTAGTGAGCAGAGATGGATGGCAGGCAGGCCTCTGAAGGCTGCTGCCAAGGCTGCTTCTGCACTCCCCATTGGGTAGACCAGCCATTTACCCAGTGTCAGGCTCAGCCCAAGGACTGGGTGGATGACAGAGTACTCATGGTGTCCCTGGGACCTGAGTGGCCTCTCACACACTCTCCTCCTTTCCTGCTTCCTTCTTTCTCTTTCTCGCTTTCCCTCTCTTAGTGAAAGGATTCCCTTGACAAGAGTATCAGGTTTCAGTTGTCTGTGTCCTGGGAAATTAAGAGATCTTTCCCCTTTCTCTTTTTAACCAGAGAGACTTGGCTCCTCTGGCCTGCTCAGCTGCTGCAGGGCTGAGGACATGCCAGGGGCCGCCCAGCTTGGCTGCCCAGCCGGATGGTGGCCAGGGTCACAGATCGAAGCTTCCATGCCTGCTCTCTTCCTTCTTGGTATGATCCGCTCAAGTCTGAATTCCAGGGACCCTCCCCCAATAATCTGGCTGTCCTTGCCAGTGGGTAGCTCGATGTGTGCCCTCTCTGGTCAGGCGTCTGGCCACCAGGTCTCCTTCCACTCCAGGACAACTATATCCAGAGGGAAAAGGGGGAAAACACCAGGTTACTTGTGACTGGACTATTCCTTTCTCATTGAGACAGAGAAACAGGGGGCCAAGAAAATAGGTGGGCTTGAAAACAGCAGAGAGGCAAGAAAGGCAGAGGAGAAATTATTGGAAGAAAAGGATCTATCCCGTGAATTCCTTGCTGCTTGGGGTTCCAGCCACCAGAGAGGTCTTATTCAGAAAATTTGAAAAGATCAAATATTGATTACAGGGTAGTGGAGACGAAGCCCTTCAATCACCAATAATAAGCATTTACTAGATATGACTGTACTTTACAGGATAATTGGGGCCAACATCTTCCTGGGTGTTCTTATTTTCAAAAGCCTGGGAGACAGGGCCCATTTTGACCTTCTGGGGCAAGTAGAGGGTTGTGTTGGTAATATATGGAAGACTAGACATCATCAGTGCCCAGAAGCCACCTAGTCCCCCAAGTTCACTCAGGACTTGGCAATGGACAGGCTCAGAGCCCAGGCCCCATCCTGCTCCACCCACAGCCACGAGTCTCCTGGCCAACTAAGGAGGGAACGTAGAAAGATCTAAAAACAAAAACAGACACATGGGTACAAAAAGCAGAAGGAGAATTGGGGGAACATGCTGTGGCTGCAAAGTGGGGGCAAGTTTTGAGATTTGGTGGGTGGGTGATAGTTGACTTTTGGCTCTTGAGTCATCGTCATTGTCGTCTTCTTCTTCTTTTTTTTTTTTTCTATTTTTAGTTCAGGCAGCGTGTCACACTCTTGCTCAGGTTTGTCTTTCTGAACTCAAGCAATCTGCAATCCAGAGTGCTAGGATTATAGGTGTGAGCCATCACCCCTGCCTCAACCAACCTCTCCTTCTCTTCTTTTTTTTTTTTTTTGAGACAGAGCCTCAAGCTTGTCCCCCCTGGGTAGAGTGCCATGGCATTACAGCTCACAGCAACCTCCAACTCCTGAGCTCAAGCAAGTCTCCTGCCTCAGCCTCCCAAGTAGCTGGGACCACAGGTGCCCGCCACAACGCCCGGCTATTTTTTTTGGTTGTAGCTGTCATTGTGGTTTGGTGGGCCGGGCTGGATTCGAACCTGCCACCTTAGGTGTATGTGGCTGGCGCCTTAGCCACTTAAGCCACAGGCACCGAGCCCTCTCCTCCTCTTCTTCATCTTTTTTTTTTTTTTTTTTTGAGATAGAATCTCTCTCTATTGCCCTGGATTAAGTACCATGGTGTCGTCTCAGCTCACAGCAACCTCAAACTCTTGGGCTCAAGAGAATCTCTTGCCTCAGCCACCCCAGTATTTGGGACTACAGGCACTTGCAACAAAGCCTGGCTAGTTTTTCTATTTTTAGTAGAGACAGTGTCCTACTCTTGCTCAGGCTGGTCTTGAACTCCTAAGCTCAAGCAATCTGGATGAGGTGGCTCATGTCTATAGTCCTAGCACTCTGAGAGGCTGAGACCAGTGGATATATTGAGCTCAAGAGTTTGAGACCGTCCTGAGCAAGAGTGAGACCCTGTCTCTTTCTGCTAAGAAATAAAAAAATCAGCTGGGAATTGTAGCAGGTGCTTATAGTCCTAACTTCTTTGAAGGCTGAGGCAAGAGGATCACTTGAGCCCAGGAGTTTGGGGTTGTTCTGGGCCAGGGGTCCTCAAACTATGGCCCGCTGAGGACATTTATCTGGCCCATTGGGTGTTTTTGCTGCTGCTGCCTGTCCTGCTTATCAGCCGACTCATCCCTGAGCCCACAGTCTGGCCCTCCAACGGTCTGAGGGACAGTGAACTGGCCCCCTGTTTAAAAAGTTTGAGGAACCCTGCAAGCTATAATGTGCACTCTTGCCTAGGCAACAGAGTAAGACTGTCTCAAAACAAAACCAAAAATAAATAAACAAACAAAGAACAGATCCTGGAGTCCAGTGCTCCTGGTGCCAGCCTGCCCTTCATCGGGGGCTCCTGCCTGAGAGCTCCCCCTCCAGTGCCTGGCTGCTGAGGCACCTGATATTTTCCAGGGCACAATTTTTAGCACCCTTAAAAGAGGGTTGAAGGGGAGCCAGGATCAGAACGTCTGGCTCAGACTTCCTCACGCTGAGCTGCACACACTGTGCATAGTTTTATCCATTAGATGAAACATAAAACCCAGGAGTCACACGTGATCGCCAAGGACACCCCAGCCTGAGGCTAAGCTAAGGGCATTATCCGGGGTGGCCTGTGACTGCTCTGCAGCTCAGATCAGTCCTTCTGCAGACCCACAGCGTGTCCCTACCTGTCACCTCCAGGCCCCTCCAGCCTGGCTCCCTTCAGGCACAACATTCCCTGCTCTTACCTTTGGGGCTCACTCTGCAGAGGAAACAGCATGCAACTTCCCAGGGTTATGAGAAATAACTTTCCTAGGAATGTCACCAGCTGCAGACGCCCCTGTCATAAACTGTCCCAGCTTTAAGCCGCCTAGGTCTTTTATCCCCTCTTCTTAGCTACTCATTACCCAGCTTAATTAGGCCAGGAAATGCTCTCGCAGAGGACACTCTCGGCAGGAGGCGGGACTGGAGGAGAGATTCTCAGCAGCTCCACTTCCTGAGGCTCCAGCTGGGGGCTGGGGAAAGCCACGGAGGAGGCCGGCTGGAGATGGCAGCTGCCGGGAAAGAGGCAGAGACGCACACATTTGCTCCCTAGGCCCTCCAGGGAGCTGAGGACTGCACTTGTTTACAGGAACCACACAGGATCTGGAAGCTTGGAAGGCCTGCCCACCCTCACCCCACCCTTGCCCCGCCCCGCCCATCCCAGTTCCCCAACTTTACCACCCCGCCCCCACTCTTTCCGAGGAAAGGGTTACGCCCTCAGTAACCACCCACAATATTTCAACCTCATCCCTGACACCATCACAGCCAGTGACACAACCAAGATGCCTCCCACTCTCAGCCAGCCCTGACCTTCACCCTAGACTGCCCTGGTCATGTGTGTGTGTGTGTGAGTGTATGTGTGGTGGCTGAGCCTCCCCAGCAAGGCCATAGCACCAGGGTTCTCCCTGAAGTGGACAGGATGGGGATGACTTTGCCTGCTGTAAATCTGAATGTGTGTCCCCCAATTTTAGAGCTTTCTGCTACTGTGGTATTGGTGGGGGCAGCAATATCCAAGAGTTACCAGAATGGGATTTATACCAGACAGCTGAAAGTCCAAAGTTTGGCTCTGCTGGTGGGTAATTCTGTCAACTTCAACACACTGTTCCGTTTTTCTTTCCTTTTTTTTTTTTCCACTTTGTCACCATCGGTAGAGTGCTATGACATCATAGCTCACAGCAACCTCAAACTCTTGGGTTCAAGAGATCCTCTTGCTTCAGCCTCCCATGTAGCTGGGACTATAGGCTTCCACTACAATGCCCACTCTTGCTCCAGGTGGTCTCCAACCTGTGAGCTCAGGGCAATCCACCAGCTTTGGCCTCCCAGAGTGCTTACAGGTGTGAGCTACCTCACCTGGCCTCACTATTTCATTTTTTTGCACCTCAGTTTCCTTAGCTACAAAAACGGGAATAGGAGTGTGGCCCTCCTGTGAGGTGGAGATGATCTACTTACGTCCTTCCATGAGAAACAGGCGAACATTCTGTAAGAAGCAGCTGGGGTCCCTGGGCTCAGGATGCTGCGTGTATTAACTGCTCTTTGAGAGAAGGTTTAGAAAGGAGGAAACAAATATTAATAAGCTCCAATTCCCCGTCAAGGGCATTCACACTCTTATTACTTAGTCATGGAGGCTTTAGAATAAAAAAGTAAAATGAGGCTCTGAGAGGGAGGGTGGTAGCTAGTGAGTGGTAGCGCATGCCCTACAGTGGGGCTTTCGTGGGGCGGACTCTGCTGACTCTGGGATTGCCTCAAACGCAGCCTGGCAATGTCAGAATGATACTTGCCTAGAGCCATGAGGGCCACCCGAGGATCCGTAGCTACACCACCAAGCAGATCATCACCCTCCAAGAGGAGATTGCCAGGGCTTAAAGACAGATCTCATCTAAGAGTGACTGGAGTGGGGTCTCCTCCCAGGAACACACCTCCACTGACCTTTCAGTCCTGGCACTATTTAGTTCAATCTATGTTTTGCCTCTTCCATTGTGTCAATGTTTTCTAAGAAAATTCTTTCCTTCAGCTTGGCAGCTGTGGCTCAGGTGGCTAAGGTGCCAGCCACATACACCCAAGGTGGCAGGTTCGAATCCAGCCCAGGCCCTCCAAAACAACAATGACGGCTACAACCATAAAATAGCCGGGCGTTGTTGCAGGCACCTGTGGTCCCAGCTACTTGGGAGGCTGAGGCAGGAAACTCGCTTGAGTCCAGGAGTTGGAGGTTGCTGTGAGCTGTGTTGCCACGGCACTCTACCCAGGGGGGCAGCTTGAGGCTCTGTCTCAAAAAAAAAAAAGA
>CAUYQV010099403.1:0-10459 GCA_963574575.1 Galagoides demidoff | reverse complement strand
AAAGTAGAAACGATCCAAATGTTCATCAACTGATAAATGGATAAATAAAATATGGTATATCTATATAATTAAATATTTGGCCTTAAAAAGGAATGAAGTACTGATATACTGTAAAACATGGATGAAACTTTTTTTTTTTTTGAGACGGAGCCTCAAGCTATCCCCCTGGGTAGAGTGCCATGGCTTCACACCTCATAGCAACCTCCAACTCCTGGGCTCAAGCTAGTCTCCTGCCTCCGCCTCCCAAGTAGCTGGGACCACAGGCGCCCGCCACAACGCCCGGCCATTTCTTGGTTGCAGCCATCATTGTTGTTTGGCGGGCCGGGCTGGGGACTCGAACCCGCCACCTTAGGTGTACATGGCTGGCGCCCCAGCTGATTGAGCCACAGGCGCTGAGCCAACATGGATGAAACTTAAAAACATTATGTTAAATGAAAGAAGACAGACACTAAAGACCACAAATTATATGATTCCACTTATGTGAAATGTCACAAATAAGCTAATCCATAGACACAGAAAGTAGATTAGTAGTTGGCTGGGGTAAGGGATGGCACAAAGAAGCGAGAAGGGAAGCCAGAATGGGAAATGACTCCTAATCATTACAGGATTTCATATTGGGGTATTAAAAATAAGATAAAATTGATTGTGGTCATAGACATACAACTCTATAAATACATGAAAAATCACTAAACTGTACATTTTAAATGGGTGAATTATAAAATATAACTCAATAAAGCTGTTAAAAGAAGAAAGCAGGCTGGGCACAGTGGCTCACACCTGGAATCCTAGCACTCTTGGAGGCGAGGCAGGTGGATTGCCTGAGCAAGAGCGAGACCTCATCTCTAAAAAATAGCTGGGTGTTGTGGCGGGTGCCTGTAGTCCCAGCGACTTGGGAAGCTGAGGCAAGAGAATCGCTTGAGCCCAAGTGTTTGAGGTTGCTGTGAGCTATGACACCACAGCATTCTACCAAGGTCAACAAAGTAAGACTCTGTCTCAGACCTCTGTCTCAGGGTCATCAGTTTCTTTCAAAAAGAAAGCTATTACCTAATCCATAATTTCCAAAATTTCAATCATTCAGTTAACTACATTCATGATATTTGCTATACTACACATACTATTATTTATATAACTTTTAAAAATAGAACATTTTTATTCAAATAAAATTTGTACCATTATCATAAATATAAAATTGGTTAATATAAAATGAATTTTGATATAACAAAATATTAATGGTGGTGCTCAAATAAATAAAATTTAAGAAACTCTGGGCTATAGAAAAACAATGGCCAAGCAGAAAATGGAGCACTAAAAAAACTGATTAGCAAGCAGAGAATGAACATTAGGACTGAGTCCAAAGTGTCTGAACAGTGGCTGTCTGTAATGAACTGAAGTCTTACTTGTCTCATTCTGTCCCATAATCCCAGAATGTATGTGAGGATACCTGACCTGAGTGCCCTAGAGATGAAAATGTGAAGACTGGCTCAAGTGCCAGGAGGGGATACCTCTCTTTTCTTTATCTGAGTTTGAGTACACAGGTTGTAAAAGGGCAAAGAGTAAATTACAGACCCAAAGTAGTGAGAAGCCTGCTAGTAGCACAACACTAAAATATACAAGCCTACCTAGAGGCAGCCAGCCAGTATACCTATCAATTGTTCACATATTTGCCAATAAATTGTAGAAAAACTGAGGTTGCAATTACAGTCCCTTTCCAAATGTTGACAAAATCTATCACCCACGTTTTTGCCTTTTCTGAAGTTTAAGAAAAATCTGAGCATTTGCCTGACTCTAGTACTTAAACAATGTTTTAGGCATAATCAAAAACTATTGATAATTTTCCACATCTTTGGTACCTAGAAACTAAGTACACACTTTCTAAGTCTGGGTTAACACGGTTTTCAATTCTGATTACTTCTGTATATACTGACGTGAATACATCAACCAAGAGGCATTTATTTTCTCCCACAAACATGGCATGCCCTGCTGAAAATATCAAAGCCACCTCTTTTCCAATGCTATGTCAAAAGCAGGCCTAACACACAGTGATGTCTCAAACTTGCTTCAAAACAATTTGGTTGGGGGATAGTTTTTATGGAATACTATAATTGTCCATGTATAGGTCACTGTTAAAACAGATTGGTACATAGCAGTTTATTACACTATTCTTCTACTTTTGCATATATTCTTAAAACAATATATAATGAACTTACTACTTTAAGAAGTTGTCATTAAAAAGTAGGGAGACTGAGGTAGGAGGATGGCTTGAACCCAGGAGTTTGAGATTACAGGGAGCTATGATTGCACTACTGTACTCCAGCCTGGGTGACAGAGTAAGAGCTCATCTCTAAAATAAAACAGGCTTGGCGCCTGTGGCTCAAGTGGCTAGGGCACCAAGCACATACACCTAAGATGGCGGGTTCGAATTCAGCCTGGGCCTGTCAAACAACAATGACAGCTGCAACCAAAAAATAGCCAGGCATTGTGGCGGGTGCCTGTGGTCTCAGCTACTTGGGGGGCAGAGGCAGGAGAATCACTTGAGCCCAGGAGTTGGAGGTTGCTGTGAGCTGTGATGCCACACACTCTATCCAGGGGGACAGCTTAAGGCTCTGTCTCAAAAAAATAAATAAATAAATAATGAAATAAAATAAAACAAAACAAAACAAACAACAAAATAGTAACTACTTTAGCAAAACTTCATGAACTCTTTAGTATTTCATGTCACAGGAAAAAGTTTTTCCATAAATCATTTCCTTCAAATAATTTTTTAAGGCTGGCTTCACCAGTGGACTGCAAAACTTTTCCCTGTTTGTATTCCACAAGACAGACAGCCCATCAGTGAAAGCCAAACATATTTGTGGAAAAGGTATCGTCCAGAAGAAAACTGCTGATATGTTATCAATGACATTTTAATTTTTGTTTACAAGCCATTTGCAGTTTTCACTTCTACAATTTCAGAAATGCCAATTTAACAAAGGATATCATATTGCGTTATTAAAGAGAACTCTGCTAAACTTTCCACTGAGTAACACTCCCACTTTCTCAGTGTTTAAAGAACATTCACGTTCACATGTGATTTGTTTCTATTTCAAAAGTAGGCTGGATAGGTACAATGAACGCTACCTGAATGATGGACACACTTAACAGCCCGGACTCAAGCATTACAAAAGTCATCTGTGTAACAACCAAAAACACCTGAACCCCTAAAAATTTTGAAATTTTAAGAAAGTACCACATCCAAGCTCTAGCCAATTTACAGGCATTAGTGTGGCCATGAATTTAGTCAATTCTTATCAGTATGTACATACACAATTTTAAAAAACACATCACATAAATGATCTCTATACTAGTGGGAGTATAGTTTATTAGCACTCATAAAAAAAAAAAAATTGAAGAGGTCTGTTTTTAGTTAAGAGTTTTTTTTTTTTTTTGCAGTTTTTGGCCGGGGCCAGCTTCAACCCGCCACCCATGGTATATGGCGCCCTACTTCTTGAGCCACAGGTACTGCTCAAAAAGTTTTACTTTTTTAAGTAATCTAATTTTTATAGAGTTTTGATTTATAAACAGTAAAACAGGGAATAATTTTTATTTATTGAACCAAGCTTTAGACTTTGAGGATTTTTGTTTCTTGTTTTGTTTTTGCTAATTTTTAGCAGAACTTATCGATTTCACAGAAGAACAGATAATCGTTAATAACCAAAGATATCTTTTTAGTTATATGCTGCCAATTAATATTGCTGCTAACTACTAACAAATACTATGGGAATTAGATATGCAAAATGTGTAGGATCACATAAAAAGGTAGGCCTGTTCTCCTTCTCATATACCTGTTTTAATCAATCTTATCCATACAATTACTTAAATCACAAATCTAGGAAATGCATTTCATCATTCTCTTTCCTATATCGTGTTACTCAGCAACCCAATTAACATTTTATAATTAAATCCTACTTATGTATAAAAAAACTTACATGGCAATATCACCTATTCATTTCATTATGCCCACTTGCATTCAACGTTTCTGGTAAATGCTATAATTTGGGGATTTGTTTTTTTGGGGGGCACTCCCTATAGTTCAGTTGCATTCAGAGCAAAGAAAAAAACTTTCAATCATACTAGAAGAAACTCAGCCCTAGGTTTGGAATCTGCACTCAAACTACACGTGCAATAAAGACAATATTCTGCTAATACAAACTGATCTGCTGCTGCATTTGTTTGCTGACTACTAGTCACCAGAGTAATCTGTTACAACACACAGCTAGCTTTGCTTGTAAAAATGCAAGAACCCATATACCAGTCATTACTCCCATCACCAACACTGTAAGCTAAGTGCATTCTTTAATATACTCTATCTTATACCTTTATATCCCGGCATAAACAGACAACTCTGCTTAAAATAATGAGTGCCTCATAAACCCTACTTTGACTATCTGGACACCTCCCCCTCATCTGCATCAAATCAGTTTCAAATCATAAAAACCTAACTGATGATGACTTAACAATAAAGCCATTTAATTATTTCATATAACAAGAGGCTAGAGGTAGGTATTTCCAGGTTCAGTGGAGTGGATAAACAGTGTTATTAGGGGCCCAGAATCTGTAGATTTTACTATACCATCATCTTTAACATGTTAGCTCTTCATTTTCATATTTCAGGCTCAAACTCACAAATAGGCTGCATTAAATCCAGCCATCAGGTCCTTGACCAGTATTAGCAGGAGAGAAAAGGAATAGGGGCAAAAGGCTATCTTTTGGTTTTAAAAATCTTGGGCCCTTTATCCATGAAGCAAAATATTGCCCAAAAACCTAATTATTTGGCCATACTTAGAAACATGGAAACCAGATCCATAAGGGCACATAGAGACAAAACCTGAAATTAATGGGAATGTTGTGACAAGTTTAGACAAATGATTTATCCCTTTGTGCAGTATACACTGACAATCAAAAGATTCCATACACATGGGGAAAGGGGGGCAATGTTGATGCTGAGTAATTATCTTTTCCATATTTTGAAATTTTGATTTACCTACTACTTTTTAAATTTATTTTTAGTATCTAAAAATAAATAAAATCAGGTTGGGTTGTGGTTACATATAAAGAGGAAAGACAGAATCTCAAGTCTCATCTTATCTATCTTTAAACTATTTCTGTCCACCAGGTGTTTATGACAGGCGCCTGTAGTCCCAGCTACTTGGGAGACTAAGGCAAGAGAATCGCTTAAGGCCTAGAGTTTGAGGTTGCTGTGAGCTGTGATGCCACAGCTCTCTACCAAGGGTGACATCATGAGACCCTATCTCAGAAAAATAAATATATATATAATAAATTATTTCTATAAAGGCCAGGCATAGTGGCTCACACCTGCAACCCCAGTACTTGGGAGGCCAAGATGGGTAGATTCCGCTCACAGGTTCAAGACCAGCCTGAGCAATAGCAAGACCCTATCTCTAAAAAATAGCTGGGCATTGTGATGGGTGCCTGTAGTCCCAGCTACTTGGGAAGCTGAGGCAAGAAAATCACTTACGCCTAAGAGTTTAAGGTTGCTGTGAACTATGATGCCACGACACTCTACCAAGATCAACAAAGACTCTGTCTCAAAAAAAAAAAAAATAGTGTAAAGTAGTTAAATGAAGGTATTAATAAAGTCTTGATATCTTGATATCAAACCAATCTTTCAGTGATTCTTAAATACCTAAAAAGCATTTTTAAAGACTGTATTTAAAACACTATATCCCTAGCACTCTCGGAGGCCAAGGCAGGTGGACTGCTTGAGCTCAGGGGTTCAAAACCAACCTGAGCAAGAGGGAAGACACCCATCTCCACAAAAATAGAAAATTTTTACAGGGCAGGCACCTGTAATCCTAGCTACTAGGGAGGCTGAGACAAGAGGATGCCTGAGCCCAAGAGTTTGAGGTTGCTATGAGCTATGATAATGCCACGTACTCTACCCAGGGTGACTGAGACTCTGTCCCAAAAAAACAAATAAAACACTATATCCTCTGGACCAAAATTATTCTTTTATAAACATATCTGTAAAGTAACACTGATTATGTTTCCATGGTTGTTTTTCCTAAATGAGCAGGTGATTTACCATAGATAGCACTGTGTTCTGGATGTCTGCATTCCCCAAAATTCATATTCTGAAATCTTAGCTCCCAAGGTGACAGTATTAAGAGGTAGATGCAGGGGGTCCTCAAACTACAGCCCGCAGGCCAGATGCAGCCTGCCTAGGACATTTATCTGGCCAGCCAGGTGTTTTTGCCACTACTGCCTATCCTGCCTAGCAACCAACTCGTCCTGGGGCCCACAGTCCCGCCCTCCAACAGTCTGAGGGACAGTGAACTGGCCCCCTGTTTAAAAAGTTTGAGGACCCCTGAAGCCTTTAGAGATGTTTAGACTATAGACAAGGCCCTCAAGAATGGGATTAATGCCTATAAAAGAGGCCAGAGAGAGACACCCTCACCCTTTCCACAATGCAAGGACACAGCTATAAAGTGCCATAAATAATCCAAAAAGCAGGCCCTCACTAAACACTGATTCTGCTAACATTAAGATCTTTTGTTACAGCAGGCCAAGTAGGCTAAATCACATAGAGAACCTTTTAAATGCAGTTTAAGGGAGTGGGAAGAAAGGAGCAAGAATTTGTTGAGGGCTTATCATGGGTCATAAACAGTATAAATGTTTTACATTTACCTCATTTATTGCAATCAATAAATCTATGACAGCTTGGCCCCCATGCTCAGTGGTAGGGCACCAGTCACATACACCAGGGCTGGAGGATTTGAACAATGACAACAACAACAAAAAATAGCCAGGCATTGTGATGGGCACCTATAGTTCCAGCTACTTGGGAGAGAATCACCTAAGCCCAAGAATTTGAGGTTGCTCTGAGCTATGACACCACAGGACTCTAGAGAGGGCAACACAGTGAGATTCTGCCTGAAAAAATAAATAGATGAATAAATAAATCTGAGATGCAGATTTACAGATAAGGAAATGAAAGCTCAAAAAAATTTAATTTGCCAAAGGATAAGTGATGGAGCTGGGATTCAAACTCTGATCATTCTGCCTTCAAAGCCATCAGATCACTCCCACAAAGACAACTTTGCAAATCATATTAAAAATTGACTTTTTGATAAATTAAAAGTTTTAATTCCTCAGTGGATATTATTCAAATCACTTCAATATGTGGCATAAATCAATCTGCACCCAACAAGTTTTGAGCAAAAGTCAATGTTAACAGAAAAATTCCAAGAGACAGAGCACCAATTTAGGCCAAAGTAAGATAGTAGACAGCCTAATCCCAGAGCTACCACTCAACAGCCAGTGATCTAGAGCAATTAATAATCTTTGTGAGCCTCAGCTTCCTCATTCATAAAAGAGCATAACTCCAGTCCCACCTCTCTCATCATTCTCTCAGGTTGTTTATAAGGATGAAAAGTTCATATTGATGTTATCAATTTTAACTTTAAAAAATGCAATACGCGTAAGGAATTAGTATTTATTAAGTAAGATTATAGTAAACAGTTATTTTCATGGAAAATTTAACATGGCACAAACAGAATGAGAAATACTGTCCCCCAAGCACCAGGAAGCTGCTCTGGAACAGGCATCTCAGGCATCTCAGCGGGAGCCACCTGACAGCAGCAGGTGCCGCCTGGAGGACCAATTTTCTGCCTGCTTTCTAATAATCCTGTCACTCCCTGGAGCCTGTTCTCCACTCTACCTGGTTCCAAGAACGCGCCTAGAAAACGGAGGGGGGGGGGGCCGCAGGCGCGAAGCAGCTGTTGAGAAAAGAGAAGCAAGAGGCTGGACCCCACTCTCCCCAGGTGTGAGGTCCTGGTTAAACCCTGCACCCCTGTGGGCCTCAGCATATGCACTTGCTGGATGGAGACCATTCCCGCCCTGCTTCCCCAGCAGAGCTAAGACCAGGGTCACGGCGCAGGAAAAGCACGGTAAACTCCGCTGAGAACCAGAGATGGCGATGGCGATCACCTGTCAGATGAAGGGAGGGGAGGGAGGCTGCTCTGGAGGCCCCATGCAGTTCTCACATTCCAGAAGCCTCGTCACGCGCGGCTGGGGGCTCCCACTCACCAGGAGTGGTGAGACAGACTCCCACCCACCCTCGGACCCCGTGCCGCGCGGGGTCCCACGTCCGTCGCACTCCCGCTAAGAATGCAGGGCAGGCAGCCGCCCTCCCGGACAGACTCAGAAGCCTTCTCACCTCCCCTCAGAAGTCCCCCTAACCGACCCCGGGGCCCTCCTGAGCGACCGCGGTTCCCCTCCCCCAGCAACGATCCCTGCCCCCTCCGCCTGCACTCCCAGGTGAGGGGGAGGTGAAAGGGCGTACTTCGCCGCCATTTTGTCCCCATGGCCCCAGCAACGGGTCCAGCCGGCCCGCGCCCCAGCCCCAACCCGCCCGGGTGTGCGCGATGCGCGCCCCTCGCGGACACTCACCCCCGGCGGCCCTGCGCAGTTCGGACGGCTCAGAGCGTCCCGCCGGGAAAGGGGCGGGGCGGCCTCCGAGGGGCGGGGCGGTGTCCCGGCGCACCACGTGACTCCCAGCGCCGGCCCGTAGGTCCCGGCCGCCCGCGCGCAGGCGCAGTCCGGTTTGCGCGGTTGGGCAGCTTAGGCGGGAGGTAGAGGGCGCGGCTGCGTCTCCGAAGCGGTTCTTTCCTGTTCGCACCGCAGGCCCCACTTTTGGAATCAATCTCTTCCCCTCACCTGCCTTATCGTCACTGCCAGTACACAGATTAAGGACCTAGAGGTCAGCCTCGCAAAAATGTGTACTTGAGAAAGGGCTTGGCACTGCTTAGCCTCCGCCATAAAGCTTTCTTCCACCACTCTAGTGTGCCAGGCTTGGAAAGTTGAAGTACAAAGACCTAATCGTGTTTAATCTTAAGAGACAGCACAAACACATGATGAACCAAAGACTTTGGCAATGTTTAAATCACAGCTCTGAACAAAAAAGACTCAACGCAGGTCAGAATTAACGAATACTCCCCATCATTTTTCATCTAGCTGGCAAACAGGCTTTTTTCAGGCTTCCCTCTCCCTTCCCTGCTCTCTCGTTACCCGCAGAAGGCGGGAAGTCGTGGAATCTAATAGAGACTACCTCACAATTAGACTCTTAAGTGCTGTGAAGGCAGGAACCATATTGTTGGCTGTATTCTGGCCCCGCTGGCTACTGTAGAAAATTAGCTCTTGATTCATTGATTCAACCTGCCATATTTCAGATGCTATTCTAGATACCTGGAGTTAATAAATGAACAAAATAGACAAAAATCCTACTGTTCCTGGAGCAGGATGGAGACAATAAATAGTAAACTTAATGAGTAAACTATATGGTAAGGCAGTAAGCACTACCTTACTTAAGGCAGTAAACAAAATGAACAGAATAAGGGGGGATGGAGTGGGAACTATACTACACTTTCATAAGTGGTGGTCAGGGCTTTCCTCCTCTTATATTTTAAGCTCCCTTTCTTTTCATTCCTGTAAGAATGTAAGCAACGTCAAATCTCTCCCATCTTGAAATCTTCCATCCAACCCCACCAGACTCTGCTTTCTTTTTACTCCTTTTATACCTGCCCTTCAGAGCTACGTTTCTCCAATTATCTAAACAAGGTGTCTCCAATTCCTCAACTACTACTCACGCCTGGACTCAACTGCAGTCTAGTTTCTGGCCTACTGCCCCCTGGAAACCATTCTTTCCAAAGTCCCTAGAGGTTTCCCTCCTGCAGATCTTGTGGGCATTATCATCATGACCTAACTTAATTTCTCTTCATGACACTCCTTCCTTCTGGAAACACTTTCTTTCCTTGCCTTCAATTTTTATTCTCTTGACCATACTTTATTTCCAACCACTCCCTTTTTTTTTTTTGACACCTCCCTTTATTTTTCCCATCCCTTAAATGTTGGTATTCTGCAGAGATAGGCCCCTTAAATGGTGGTATCCTGCAGAGACAGGTGGAAGCCCTTCACTCTTTCTTTTCCCACCGCATTTACTCCCTCTACATGATTGGTGCTACATAACTTAGCACCATTGTGCTCTTGATTGCCCAACATATATCTCCCACCCTGATTTCTCTCCTGAGATCCAGATCCATGTGGTTAACTACCTATTGGTCATCTCCACTTGAGTCTCTCAAAATCAATAAGACAAAAATATATACCACTCATTTTTCTTATATATACATATATGAAATACATATATATGAAACAGTCTTATTAAAATATAATTTGTTATGCCCGAAAAAATTTCCCCAAATGGCCCCAACTGACAAATCCGAGACACACTCCGATGTAAAAAGCAAGAGGTGAGGTTTATTCAAACCCAGGTCTGGTCTCCCCTGGTGCACACACCAAGGAAGAGCCTCAAACCCGGGGTGGAGGAAGTTTTTATGGGGTACAGAAAGCAAGAAGAGAAGGAGGGTATGAGTACACTTTTCATTGGTGGTTAGTGATTTCA